>CAMKVN010001719.1:0-16783 GCA_946474995.1 Funneliformis geosporum
TATGATACGGAATCATCAATTACGTATACAAACCTTATAAAAAACGTATCATTTCCTTATTTCGATTTCTTATAGGGATTGTGTTTGTCTCATAAATGGACTATCATATTTGATGTATTTCCACCTTTATAGATATATGGATAAGGTTTTTGATGAGTTTCAGAAATATTATGCTCACATATTTTACAATATACAATTTCAAAGTTATTTTTGTCTATACGAAAAAAATATGAGGTGTGGCTTTTATTGGTTTGATCAATTTTAACATTAGATTTCATTTTTTTCGACTTGTGGTTGGTTGTGTAGAACATGTGATATTAGAATTTTTATCTTCATTAGTTTCTGAAGAATAAATCGTAGATGCCAAAAAAAAACTTTTTTTTTTGATTTTCGAAAATAAATGAATATTATTATAAATATAATTTTGTACTTCATATTACAAATTGTAACTTTTGATTCAAATAAAATAATTAAAATACTCTGAATATTTAGGACTTTTTTTTATTTTTTTTCTGTGGAATCTATTATAAAAAAGATTCATAATGCTATATGAAATGGTTACATTTTCTTTTTTAAAAAAAAAGTGAAAACTGAAAAAAATAAAATAAAAAAAAGTTTATTTAATAAAAATATAATAGGATCGGCAACAATGCAATACATAATCGCTAGCCACTAATTTGTTCATACCATACCATGCTAAACTCAGCATTTAAACTTATTTATCAAATTTTGTGTTCAATTTTAAATGTGAACTAAACTTATTTCATAAGTTGATTTAATAAAGTCTTCATGTGATGATTTTATTACTTTACTTTTTCACTTTTGTTAAAAATAAAATTTTCATTTACTTTTTTTTTTATTTCAGCATTGAAAACAAATTTAGAAGTTTTCTGATCAACTGAATAAAACCGGTTATAATAAAACCGGTTAATCATTTTGTAAAAAACCTGGACCAGTTATAAATTTGAATTGGGTTAACCCTGTTATAAATCTGATTATGAATATCGGTTCCAACCTCTAGATATAAAACTTTAAAAAAATTAAATTTATTTTATAAGTTATATATGATTTTTTAGTAAATCTAGTTAAGATTTAATATTAACTTAAAAAAAAATTTTTTAGAGTTTCATATCTTTCTATTATAAAGCTTTTATATATAATATTATTTTTAATAATATCTAATTTATTATATAAGAACTTTGCAGTAAAAAAGTATAAAATACTAAAAATTTTTTTTTAAATTAATATTAAAAGACTTAACTTATTTTACTAAAAAAAAATTATATTTAATTTATAAAATAAAATTTTAATTATTTTAGAGTTTTATATCTTTCTATTATAAAGTACTTATATTATTTAATATATTAAATATGTTTAATATATCAACTATATTGATTATATTTAATATATTATAAATATTAAAAATATCTGAAATGTCAAATATTTTAATTTTGTTAAAATTATCAATCATTAGTATCATATATATTATATCATATTTATTTATTCTTATTATTCATTTTCTTTTTTTTAAAATCTTATTATTTTGAAAATCAAAATAAATTATTTAAAAATTTTTTTACTTTTATTTTTTAAAAAAAATCTTATTTGAAATTAAAATAAATAAATCAAAATGATTTTAAATAAAATTTTATTATATTCTTTTATATTTTTTTTGAAATTTTTACTTTAAAATTAAAATAAGTAAATCAAAAAAAGTAACTTAAATAAATTTTTTTTTATATTTTTCGAAAAATTTTCATTTTAAAAAAAATACATTATTTAATTAGAAAAAATTATTATTTTGAAAATAAGGTAAGTTAAGTAAATTTAAAATAATTTAAAATAAAAATTTTATATTTTTCTTAATTTTTTAAAAAAATTTTATTTAAAATTAAGATAAATTATTTAATAACAAAAATTTTATGTATTTTTTAATCATTTTCTTTTAATTTTTAAGAAATAAATCTAGAATAAATCAATTTAAAATGGTTTGTTAATCCTTTTCTTAATTTTTTTAGAATATATCTTCAAAAATAATTTTTAAAAGATTTTTTTTTAATTTATACTTATAATTAAAGATAGTTTCTTAATCTATTTTCAAAAATAGTTGCAGTTGCAACCTATATAAAAATATAGAGTTATGGGTTATTATTAAAACCTAGTTACAGTACTATCTTTACTTATCCCTTAAATTGTAGGGTTTTGCAGGCAAATTTGGCTACTTATTTATTATAAATTCTTCTGATTTACTTTTATAAATAATTAATATTTTTAAAAAATTTTTTTTTAAATTAATTTTATAAATATATTATAAATTATAACAAATTTTATCTTTTAATTATATAGTATAAAGATTAAGATTACTTAAAAACTAAAATTTGTAATTTTTAAAAAAAATTCATATTAAAAAATTTTATGATTAATCCAGTAATAGAAAATTATAAGATTATTTTGACTTGAAATTTATAATAATAATAAGGTATTTGAGGTTATTTGAGGTTATTTAAGAACATTTCAAGGTCTTTTTTCAATTCTGAATTAATCTATAATAAAGTTTTTAGGATTTACTTTTAACTATATTAATTATAATAAAATATCATCCCTTCAATAGTTTTCCTTTTAAATTTAAAAGGAATTTTACTTACACTTTAAAGTTAATTTTAAATATATTGAAAAATGAGTTATTAAACTAATAATATTATAATAATAAAATATATGATATTTTTTAAGTAAAATCAAAAAAAAAATTACATTAATTAGTAACTTTTTGCATTAATTTAAGTTAAAAGTTTTAAAATTTTTTTAATAAAAGTATTTTCTGTATTTTCTTTATAAAAGCTAAAATTTTTAATTTTTATTTATTTTTATAATATTAATAAAACTTTACAAAATATGCAAATTTATATTTAAAACATTTATTTATATATTTAAATATTATTTATTTATAAAAAAATCATAAATTTAAAGTTGTAAATTTTGTATATATTTAATATTTTAATTATTAAAAATGAAATTTTATTTAAAAATAATAGATTTATAATAAATTTTATAACATATTTTATCTAAAAATTAAAAAAAATTGTACTAAATTTGAATAAAAATTATTACCATTTAAGGGATAAAATTACTTATGAAATAAAACTTTTATTATTATAATTTTTATAATTTATTAAGAAATTTTATGACTTTAATTAATGATAAAGTGATTGAATTAGTATATAAACATAAAAAATTTTTAAAAAATTATTATAAGAAATTGTTTAAAACTTAATTTTAAAATTAAATTATTTTAAAACCCTTTTAAAAAACTTAAATCTTTGTTAATAAAGTTAATAAAAAATATATTAAACTATATTTTTTATATAATAATGATATAGTCGTCTTTAATTATAATGAATTTGTATATACTGAATTCTCGTTATACTGAACCAAGATTCTTAGAACTGATTTTTTTATAGTCATTTACACTGAATATAACAAACTTTATTAATAAAACTCTGTATACTGAATACCGAACTCATTATAATATCTTGTATATATTAGTTATATATTTACTATAATGAATGCTACATGATTAGTGATTAATTAAAAATCATACAATCTTTTGATAATCTTTTATTTATTTTATCTCCTTATCTATTTGTTTTAAAATATCGACAAAAAAAACCATTCTTATTGCAATACAAAAACGTGAAATTTGTGAAACAAAAGAAAAAAACCAAACCTTTCTAATATAGCCCTTGCATAAAAATATAATATTGAAAAATCAACAGTTATTGACATTTTAAATGAAAAAAAACGCTAGCTTGCAATTTCAGGAGACCAAGGAAAAATTAAAAAATTTCGTGATCCTAAATGGTCTCAACTTAAAAATGCTCTTAATCTCTGAGTTGATAATGCATTTAATATAAAATAAGATATTAATGGTAATATCTTAAAAACAAAAGCAGATTATTTTGCTAGGTAATTTTCTATAAAAGATTTTCATCAATCAGAAGGATAGTTAACTGACTTTAAAAAAAGATATAGATTATATTAATTTCAAAAGTAGGGTGAAACTTTAAGTGCTCCTTCTGCTGAATTAATAGAAAATGACTGCATTGCCTTACAACAATTTCTTAAATACTATGACCCTGAAGATATTTGAAATGGAGACGAAACTGGTCTTTTTTGGAAAATAGAACCTTCTAGAGTTTTGGCATATGACCCTATATCTGGTCATAAAAAGAAAATCTTACGTTACTATATTTTGTTTAGCAAATGCAACAGGAACTGAAAAAATGGCTTTTACTTTTATTCACAAATACAAAACCCCTCATCTCATGAATAATCTTAATTACAAAAACCTTCCTGTTTATTACTTTTAGAATAAAAAATCTTGGATGCAAGTTAGCATTTTTAATGAAGTTATTCTTAAGCTTAATGAAAAAATAAGATGAAAAGGCGTAAGATTATTCTTTTGCTTGATAATGCACTGGTACATCTTATTTTGAATAAAACTCAAGAAAAATTAGATAGCATTTTAGTGAAATTTTTTCTACTAAATACTATTACTGTTCTTCAATCATGCAATATAGGAATCATTCATTCATTTAAATCTTATTATAAACATCTTTTTGTTCAAAATCAAATTAATGCATATAATAATATGCAAGATGATATTGTGAAAAAGCTTGCTGATTATAATATCTATGATACTTTACAAAATTCAGCTGAAATATGGTCTATGGTATTACTTCAAACAATCTCAAACTGCTGGAAAAAAATAGAAATTCTTCCACCAAATAATAAAGATGAAAATGTGTTTGAAGATGATTTTATTTTTGATGAGAACATGTAAGTATTTAACATTAATCAAATACAATGTGAATGATTTTAATAATTATATTTTCTTTTAGTTTTAATGAAAATGATGAAGAACTTGAAAGGTTAATTTTCCTTCTTCTAAAAGGTGATCTTAATGCACAAGAATATATTTATATTGAAGATAAAGTAGCAGAGGGTAGGCTTACTGATGATAAAATAATTGATGCTATATTAAATGTAAATAGGAAAGAGGAACATGTAATAGACGAAATTGAATTTGTGCTAGTATTAGAAAAAGTTAGTCCAGTAGAAGCAGAAAATGCTATAGACAAAATTATAAGATTTTTATATAAGCAAGAGGTGGAATTTGGGAAAGTAAGCAATGAATTAAAAAATTTAAAAGGGTTACATAGACAAATTAAGGTTTTAGTTGAAATTAATCTTAAGCAAGGCAATATTCAATATTATTTTAATGATAATATCTAATGTAATAATATAATAGTAATTTACTAAATAATGTAAATAATAAAGTCAAATCGTAAAACTTGATAATCACGTTATAGAGTCAACAATTTCATTAACTAAGGTGCAGCAATACAAAAGGAAATGATCATTTTATTAAGAGAAAGAATAATACTTGGATAAATTACGGACTGAAAAGAAAGATTACACAAAATGGATAAATCACGAAAGAAAAATGATTCAGATAAATTAGTTACTGAAAGAAAAGGATAATTAATCAACCGGATGGAGGATCTTATAAAAAAGACTTAGGAAAATATTTGAAAAATAACAAATTGAAGAAGTTACATGAGGATGCAGAAAGGTTATATAAAAGCACACTCGTTGGGAATGACGAACTGGATCACATAGAAGCTTGTGTAATATAAAGGTTACACATAACATTATAAACGAAATGGAAATCAGAAGAAGAACAGAAGTTAGTAGTAATACGAAGTACAAAAGAAAGACAGAAGACCGAAAAAGTAAGAAGGAAAAATTATTATTAAAATATTAAATAATTACAAAAAAAACAAATGAGAATTAATATAACAAAAGTAAAAGTAATATAACGGAAGTATGAATTAATACAACAGAATTAAATAATAAACAGTAAATAATAAATAGTAAACAAATACAAATATGAAATTTAGTAATGAACAACTAAAAATTAGAAATAATAGTAAAAATAGAAATCATATAATAGAAAATCATGTAGTAAAAATCATATAACGAATATTATGAAGTGAATTTTATTATATAAAGGCTTAGGATTCCCTCAAGGAACCAAGTCATTAAATTTCTCAAGAATAAAAAAAAAATTTAATAAATAAACTTTTAACACAAATAAAAATGAATACTTTTGTTTGAAATAATTAATTGTTGAATAATAAACTATGGAAATAAATAAAGTTATCTCGCTTGTATATAAACTTAAATTTTAGAAAAATGTTAATGAAATAATGCAGAAATAAAACTTATAAAGAATAACAAAAATATAACAGAAAGTTAAAGAATATTTAAACATAATGATACGAAGGAAATAAATAAAAGAATTAAAGAAAATATTAAAGAATAATAAGGAGAAGTAATATTTAGAAGACATTCAGAAGAAACATTCGAAAAACACAATCGGAAGACATTCAGAAGTAATATTCAGAAGAAACATTCGAAAGACACATACAGAAGAAATATAAGGAAGAAATATATAGAAGTAACATTCAGAAATAATATTCAGAAGAATATTCAGAAGATATAAAGATATATGATAGTTAGAATTAGTCATAGAGAGAATAAAAAGAAAGAAGAAAATAACTTAAAGAATAATTTGATTAAAGATTAAATGATAATAACATTGAAAAGAAATTATTAAAGAAAATTATCGCACAACGTGAAGGAAAAGATTCTCAGCAATTAAAAATTAATTTGTAAAACAATTCTCTTGATGACGAGTGGCAGAAACGATCAAGAAGGTATAAGCTATGTTAAAGCTTATTGAAATTAAAAATGCTATACATTTGTAAAATAAGGGTTATAGCAACTACAATGTGCTTGTAATTTTATTGGCTAATTTTTTATATTGAACTGTTCAGTATATAACATAAATATTATATATATAAACTCATTCTATACCGAACTGAATCTTCTGAAATGAAAGGTTCGTTATAACCAGAGGTGACTGTATTATTAAAATTAATATTTAATATTTATAAAGAAATTAACACTTTTTTTTAACTTCATAGGCAAATTTACCTGCTTTACAGTTAAAGGGATAATAAATTAATTAAAATAATCTTTAATATATTTTTTAACTTTTTTATTTTTTTTATTTTTCAAAAAATATACATAATTTAAGTGATTTTATATGAATATTTTAATTTTTTACTTATTTTTTTTTTTATAAAAAAATTATATTTGTTTTTTTTGAATTAAGAAATATATAAAGAAATTTTAGTATTTAATTAGTATTTTACAAAAAAATCTGGTCTGATCTAAATTTTAATCTAAATCTAATAAATTAGATTAAATCAGATTATTAGTTTCAAATCAAATTCAGATCTAGATTTAGATTTGATCTGATTTATTAGATTAAATTTATATTCAGATTTAGATTTAATTAGATTTAATTTATTTTATCAGATTTACATTTAGATACAAATTTAATATATTAAATTATATATAAAATCTATCCCTTTATCTTTTCTCTAAAAAAAACTTACAATAAAATTTTTTCTTTTAAAAAATTTAATAAAGAAAAATAAGTTTCTGATTTTTTTTAAGCTAAAAAACTATTTTTTTAATAAAGAAAAACATTCTAGTATTTATTTTAAAATTGAAAATTATTTTTCTTTAATAAAGAGAAACAGTTTAATATTATTTAGAATAAAATTTTTAATAAATAGAATATATTTAATATATTTAATTTTATAAAATTCAAAATTATTTTTTTTAATTAAGTAAAATAAATGTTTTCAGATTTTTTTACTAAAAAATCATTTTTCTATTATTTTATTTAATTAATTTAATTTAATTTTTTTAGATTTAAATTAATTCAGTATTAGATTTATCAAATTTAATTTTATATTGATTAAATTTGAATTTAGATTAATTTGATTTATTAGATTTAGATTTAAATTTAATTTAATTTTAAATTTAGATCATATTTAATTTTGAAATTATCAGATTTAAATTAAATCTAATCTAATTTGATTAGAACTTCTAATAAATCAAATCAAGTTAAGTTTTAAAAATAATTTAACTCAATTCAAAAAATTAAAGTTAAATCAAGTTAAGTCAAAAAAAATATTAATAAATTTGACTTTGAGTTATATTTAAATTTAAATTAACTTAATTTGATTTAAATTATATAAGAATTTTTTAATAGAAAGATATAATATTTTAAAAAAAAGTTTTTTTTTAAATTAATGTTAAATTTTAACTTATTTTACTAAAAAAATCATATTTAGCTTATAAAATAAAATTTCATTTTTTTAGAGTTTTGTATTGTTAATATGTGATTTTTGCAAATCACAATGATAGATAAGGCATTCAAATGATTGCTTTTTATTGGTAGCTTACTGGGTTTATTAAAATAATTGTAATAATATGTATATTTTTAAGTAAAAGAACACTTTATAAATCATAAATTATGTAGCAATTTATTATTATATTTCTAATATTATGCATGTAAAATAAGTTTATTAAAGGTAAGATATATATAATAATAATAAATAAAAGAATAATGAAAAGATGAATAAGCACATTAGCACTGGGCTAAAAGAAATCCAACTCCTTCCAATTCTAATATTTATAAAGCATAATATTTATATATTTCTAATTACTATAATAACAAATTAAATATATTAAATAAATAAATTATATTTATTATGCTAATTATATTAACAATGTCAATAATGTTATTAATGTTAACAATGTTAACAATATCAATAATGTCATTAATGTTAATTATATCAATAATGTTAAAAATATCATATAATATACAGTATATGTAAGTCAATTTGTAGATCATCTAGTAAATCAATTTAGTGAAACATGTTGATCATTTATTATGTCACATTTTCTTAGATTATTAAAATACTATAATAGTATCTTTCTATTGTAAATGTTCATATTTTAAAATTAATATATTACATAATATACAAATTATTATATAAATGAATATTTAATTTTATAATTTTTTTGATTGCAATTAAATAAAATTTTATTTAATTAGTTTTATTTATATAAAAAATATATATATATATAAAAATGTATAAATTATTGATTAAATAAATGTTTATTTATATGTAAATTATATTAATCAAATGTAAATTAATCTTTATTATACAGAAATATTAATTAAATCAACCAGTTTTAATAAATTCATTTTCATAAATTATTATTTTTTTTTTTAAAACTATATTTTAATTTTTTAAATTTTATTCAATTATTTTTTTTTCAAATTCTATTTTAATTTTTTAAATATTATCCAATTATATTTTTTTTAAGTTCTATTTTAATTTTTTAAACTTTACTTAGTTATATTCTTTTAAACTCCACCTAATTATATTTTTACATTTCTGTTTCAATTTTTTAAACTTATCTGATTATATTTTTAAAAAAAAAGTTAATTATCATTACAAATAATTTTATTTAATTATATAGTTAAATATGATAAATATTAGGTCATATAATTTGATTATTAAAGTGATTAAACTACTAAATTTAAATTATATAATAATAAACAATTAAAATAAGAATTAGAGTAGTAATTAGGATTATAATTAATGTAAAAAGTAGGGTAAGAATTAGTAAATTCTTTTTTATTAAATATTACTATAAAAGTAGGATTCTTAATAAAAAAAATTAAGAATTTGTAATTTGTAATATTTCAATAATAAAAATTTATTATTAATTTATTATAATACTATAATTAATGTAATACAAATATGTGATTATATAACTTGATAAAATTATCAGTGTGATTTTCATTTTTTAAAACTTATTTTAATTTTTCAAATTTAATTTAATTATATTTTTTAAAACTTTTAAAACTCTATCATTTCAAATTTTATCCTATTATATTTTCAAACTCTACTATTTTAAACTTTATCCTATATATTTTTAAACTATTATTTCAAATTTTATTCTATTATATTTTTCAAATACTATTATTTCAAAATCTGTTTGGATTTTAAGATTAAATTTTTTATTTATTTAA
The DNA here is from genome assembly GCA_946474995.1 of Funneliformis geosporum. NCBI lineage: Eukaryota > Fungi > Glomeromycota > Glomeromycetes > Glomerales > Glomeraceae > Funneliformis > Funneliformis geosporum. Next base: position 10,028 of record CAMKVN010001719.1, read on the forward strand.
ATAGATTTTGATTTTAGGATATTTGAATTTAAATAAGTAATTTATTTATAAAAGAAATTTTGTGTTTTTTTTATTGTTGTTTTAAGGATATTATAATTAAATTTTTTTTTTTTTTTTTAAAAAAGATATTTTTTTTTGATTTTTGAAGTGATACTTTTAATTATTATTTTTTTAAATTCTAATTTTTAAAAAAAAATAAAATCAAATTTATTATATGAGGCAGACTGCAACAAAATCAGACAAAATGAATATTCCATAAATGAGGGACTGATTGTGTTGTGGTTGTAAAATTGACCAGTGTGACTGATGACATTTTGAAAAGTAATAACAGTGCTCATTCATAACTTATGTGAAGTTAGAAAAACCTTCTCTGCAGTCGATTTTTCTAGGAATTCTACTCAAATCAGTTGGAACTTAAATCTGATTTATATTCCTTTGGATACTTTTAAGAGCATCTGAAGTTAAAACCTTGGACTTGTTAAATTTAATGTTCATTTTATCATACCATAATGTGATGAATATAAACCATAACAGGATTAATATAAGCCTATCTCTATATAAAAAATATAATATGAAACTAATTTACATCAAATCCACTATGGAACCCAAGAATTACAGCACTATTCGAAGTATTCTAAAGAAAGCTTAAGGAGAAAAAATTTCTCCATATATTTTAAAAATCAACAATACCCAAACACTCCAGGAATATTTAGATCAAGAAAAAATCACTTATGAAGTTTAAATTACTTTCTTAATTTCAACCAAGATTATTTCTTAGTTTCTTTAACCTCAATTTGAGCAATATGCTAGGTTTGTTGCTTTCTTAAGAATTCAACCTCATTTTCAAGTCTTTGAATTTTAGTTAACAATTCTTGCTTTTGTTTATTATGTCAATTCTTTGACACTTCTAAGGCTTCTAAATGAGAATTGATTTCTTCTTTTGCACTGGCTAGTTGCTGTTTCAAGTCTTTATTTTGCTGTTCCAATCTACCCACATAACTTTGTCTCATTATCTCAGCTACTGAAAGAGTTTTAATTGGTTTATTTTTTCTTAAATCACAAAAGCAATTTACCCTGTTTCTCATAGCTCAATCACAATCATTACAGTGTGACAAGGTGCCATTATCAAGATCTCCTTTACATTCAATACAAATATAGACAATATCATTATAGCCACTAGTTTTGGTATTGTAGGCTACCATTTCATAAGTAGTAATTGAGTTTTTATTGCTCTCAAAAGAACAGAAATTATAGTGCCAACTGTCCCCTCTTCCCAACTGACTGATCTGATATTCTAATTTCATGTTACTTGCTCTTTTGTAAGATATAAGCATTAAATTTCTCCTTAACTATTTCCTTAGTTTGGTTTACTTTACTTTTTATCTTACCACCTAACAGTTTAAACTTATTAGTTTTTTTTGGTAAGACTGGTAATTCTTGAAGTTGTTTATATGCTACATAGTTCTGTCATGCCAAGAAATTTTCTAGTAATTTTATTGTTGCAAAAGCTTTGTCCAAATTATCTTCTTTGGCTTTGATAGTCTCTGTAAACAAACTAACTTTGGGTTTTCATCTTTCTAATCTACTTACTTCTAAGGCCTTTTCAGCTTCTTCTCGCTTCATTTCCACTTTATCTTCCAATTCTTCTACTCTGAATTCCAATTTCTTTTGCTTAGTTTCTAACTCTTTATGCTTGATTTCTAATTCTACAACCTTTGGTTCTAACTCAGCATTCCTTTCTTCAAGTTTTTTATTTTGTTTGGAAACATGACTATAGGAATCACAATTAAGTAATGTTCACTCCGTAAAACCTTTAACCACATTTTTAAGAGTGAAATTATTACCAAAAGTAATTTGCTCAATTCCGTTTTCTCTTTGAACATTCACTCACTCATCTTTAGGTCAAAAATGTTGTTGTAAGGTCATTAAAGTGCTAGCAATTTCTGGATTTTCACTTTTCATAACATTGTGAATGGCATTATAAATTTTTAGTTTGAAGTTTTCTCCTTTATCAACTAGTTGCTTCTTTAATACTTCGTTTTCTTCTAATAGGTTTTTATTTCTCTGTTCGAGTTTGTTTATGATGTTTACCATACTTTTTTTATTTTATTTACTCTTTTTATGATACTTATATTTTTTTTATGAGGAAATATTAAGTATATAATTATTTTAATAATTTTATTCATTGTCAGTATATGTTGGTCTTGGACAAGTAATATCTTTAAATTTATCTTTAACGAATGGGCGAATATTATGATAAAGATAGTCTTGCCTTTTGTAATCCAAAGGAGGAGGGGTTAGTACCAGGATGGAAAAGGATTTAATTTCTTTGGTAATTTCAGAAACACTTGCTTTTCTGGTTTTCAACAAGTTAAATTTAGTAAAAGCACCATTAGCCACCAGCTGAGCTTTGACAATTCCAGGTCGAGCTGCTTCAAATAGAAAATGTTAATATTTTTGTAAACCAATCAATTTCTTAAAGAAAATTCCCAATACAGAATTCAGATCTAAATATTGAAAGCCTTCGCCGTTTTTATAACACTGAGCTTTGTTTAATCCTGCTATACTCGATTTTTTCACGACCTCAACGATATGGTCTATACAATCTACTGTCATCTTTCGGTAAAGTTTCTTAATCAGTCCGAAACTACCATCACACTTGAATTTAGTATGTCCAGGTACCATGAAATTTAATTCGATACTTTCATAATAGCCGCAAATTACTAAATATAAGTAAAATCATATAGTAGTATTGTTTTTATTTTGTCCTCCCGCGTTATCGCAAGTAATCTTCAAATGTTTTTCGCCTTTATTCAATCGCTTAATCCCATCGAATACCATGCACAATGTGCTATTAGGACCTTTGCCGATAATTTCATCTTCATCGAGAACATAATTAATTTGTTCGCGTACTGCTTCATCTTGAATACCAAATAAATGCACCTTACGCAGACTAAGATAATAAATCTTACTTACCTGTTGGTCGGAATGGGGTACGTGAACATTTTGTGTCCAATCGTAACTGTAATGAGCAGTCGCGTCAACACTACATTAATCAGCTTTACCTCTTATTATAAAATGCTTGTCTACCAATTTTCTCTATTGTTCTGCTAATTTCGTATTTTTGTTATAATAATTTCTCTCTAATTTAGCCTTAACTAAATGTTCTTTGAATTTTTTTAGTAAGTCTCTCGCTTCTTCTTCCTTGCGAGCATTGTATTGTAAGCCGTTTCGAAAATGTTGGCACGTGTTGCATAAATCCGTTCGTGGACTCATAGTTTGAATATAAGGCATTAATTGGTGCCATAACTTGCGAAATGCATCATATTTTAACAATTTCAATGTGCTATCATTTTCAAGACCTGCAATAAAATCACGATAGACCGATTTATAACTCGTTTCGGCTGGCAAAAGTGTAAGCGATTGAGTAATTCGGTTGACATTTCTACTAGGACTTGGTAATCCATGAATTTTAGCGTAATTTTCGAGAAAATTCTTCACGGCGGTAGCAACGGTTATATCAATGGTTATTTTGGTTTTTCATCGTGGCACTTTTTTTACATTACCATGAACACGCGGTATTATACCATTTGTTGCTAGGTGATTTCTGACATTTTTCAAATGAGTGCGACCAATTCCTAACATATTGAGGTAGGTCTTTTGACAAAGAGATGTATTGCGATCTCAGTAGTAAAATGTTCGCTTATTAGTACGCGTTTTCTTTTAAGACGTCGACTGGCAGTTACTTCTCCACCATTCATTGTTTTCAACTGGGCCATTATAAATATATCTTGTTCAGATCTGGAGAGAGCTTGAAACGCCTCACGTAATTCGGCAAACCTCTCTCTCGGAATCATTTTCGAGCAACCACATTTGCAACCTGTCTCCAAGAAATGTATTGCTTTTTCATGTTCGGTGGAGCCATTATATTCGTTATTTATCATATACGGGTAATCCTATATATAAGTTTTATTGCTTTTAGTAGCTTATATTGCTAAAAGCAAGTATAATCAAAAACGCGCTTTTGAAAATTTAAACTGGTACATAATTATTAATTTCGACTTTTAAAGCAAACTGATTGACAACTTCAAATGTTATACTTCAAATGTATGGACGAAATTAAAAACAGGCGATCAATACTAATACAAGGAAAAGCAACTAAAGCAATTTGTTTATTGCATTCATTGGCACATGCATACTAAACTAAGTTCTTAGATATAGAGTAGTGATTTTGTCTGAAATTATATGAATTATTGATTTCTCAGCATGTATGCAAATCAATTCTAATATCAATATGTTATAAATGAGTTATTAATCATAATTACTCAAACAAATTTATATATACTCTTTGCAAGTCATTAATCTTCTGGTTTCCACGAAGACTCTTACAGAGTATTCCTTCATGTTCTCTGACTCCTTTTCTCTTTGTTCTAATCGCACCTCTTTCTCTTTGTATCTTTGTAGCCTTATAGGGTAAATTTATAGACTGTTTGGATAAGATGTTAAAATAATTAATTGAAGTTTCAAAAGTATCCTGAAAAGATTGTACAAAAATCACACTTACAGCTGGAAGATTAAGTAGATCTTTCAGTGTAGCCATTTCTTGTGAAAGCCTCTTCTTGTCACTGGTTTTCTCTGAAAAGGCAAAATCAATGAAAGAAACTCTGAACCTATCACTTCCATGTTGAATAAGGATATTCTCCTCACGAATGTCATTGTGTAATATACCATAATGATGGATTGCTGAGAGAGCTCTTGTAATCTCCAATCGTTCTGCATATTCCAACAACTCTACTTCTATTGCATTGCTTACAATCTCTGTTGCAATACCAAAAAGCATATGATCCCATAGGTATCCAGCTGCTTTAAGTATTGGGATGTATTTCCCTTGTAACTCTTTTAAAGTATTGTAAGTCGCCACCTCATTGAGTAATTCTTTCTTAAACTCTGGATGTTGTGATATATCAGAAATCTTGAGAGCAATCTCCTCCCCACACCACTCAACCTTTCGCACAATTCCACTATGCCCAAACCCAAGAACATCTTTTTTATGAAAGTCAAAATAATTCAAGTCTTGCACTTCAATATCTCTTGCTGACTGACTTTTATGTTTTCCTCCACGGCAACTGAATTTAGAACCACCAGGAGAAGAAATACTGTTAGAGGGTCCAGTAAAGGAACCACCATAGTTGTCAGTTTGGCAGCGACGGTTACCTCGAGTTCCAGCAGCGGGACCAGACTGATTGAGAGATGCAGAAGAATCAGTATCAGGGCAGTTGGGGTCTTGAACTGCTTCTGACATAATATAAGAGAAACAGTGAAACAATGATGGATCTCGGTATTCAGCCTTGATACAGGGTGATACATACAGTGTACCCCGTTCTTTAACATTCTTCTTAAAGAACCAAGTTCGGTTATATGTTGTAAGAACACCAAACTTACGATAATTCAATGACATGTATCCATAAATCTGATGTAAACAATCTACTGAAGAATCTATTTTTTGTTCTGTATTAGTGCGAGAGTTCTTTCCGCCTTTTTTCCTCTTAATATCATTATTATATTGCTTGATAATATCATCACAATTCAAAACCCATTCTATTTTCACCTCAATAGGAAAGAGTAAAGTTGCATCTTCAAGCTCATGAAAGACAAAATCTGGTTGGCCTTCGATCTTTCCTGATAGAATCTCAAACCGAGCAAACTTCGCGGGCTTGTTGAGTTTTAATCCAATTATTCTAGACAGAGGTGCCAGCACATTCTGATTGAATGTTGCCTGTACATCAGCTTCACTGACACTCTCCAGATCTGTATGAAATGTTGGTGGATCATGTTCGGATATGGTGGAAAGTTTATGATCGCGAATAACGTTCTCAAATTCAGACCATTTAATGAGACGATTTGGTGTACGACAATAATCTGATTGCATAGATCGAGAACTTTTAGGCTTGGTTAGGTTTATGTATGTAATGGAAGGTGGGCATTGGCAGACGAAGTCAGTTTGCGAGATTTTTACTGTATGCTTGCAAACAGATATGACGAGCAAGGCATTATTAGGATGTCATCATATTACTACGCCTACTCTCTTCTATGCATGAAACCCATATTACTCTCCGCCTACTTTACCCAAGTACACACTACTCTATGTTCCCAATGCCCGAGTCACAAAGTCGTTACATTTTCCCAACAAATTTATAACAAAAAAGTATTACTATATCTACTCTACCCTATGTATACACTACTCTACGTCCCAAACGCCCGAGTCACAAAATCGTTACTTGGTTGAGTGGTCAGTGCACGTAATGCGTCACTCCACTTTACAATCTCGACACCCTTAACCCTCTTCTATGTATGAAACCCATATTACTCTCCGTCTATTCTACCTACGTACACATTACTCTATATCCCCAACGTCCAAGTCACAAAGTCGTTACCTGGCTGAGTCACTAAAACATTTAGCAATGTCTTCCTCTGCTCTAACCAATAAGTCTCTTGTTGTTCCAACACGTTCTTCTCTCCTTGGTACTCTTCCTGTTATCCACGCCTCAGTTTTTCCAACTTATCTAACTTCACATTAACTTTCCCCAATTTTTGTTTCAACTCAGCAGTGTCCATGTCTAATGAAGTAGTGTGTAAGAAGATGTGCTGCGCAATGTGATCTAATATACGAATTAGGGTATCCAGAAATATGTGGTGCAAATATATGCGCATATTTTAAAGATTTTTTCACATATGTTATGTGTCACATATTTTATA
>CAMKVN010001720.1:0-16777 GCA_946474995.1 Funneliformis geosporum
TATAATTTAATGTTTATATGTTAAAACCCAACCAAAAATAACGTATACAATATACTGATTAAACATAAAAAATCCAATCAAAATCACATATATAATTTAATGTTTATATGTTAAAATGCAACCAAAAATAACATATACAATATACTGATTAGACGTAAAAAATTCAACCAAGAATAACGTATACAATATACTAATTAGACGTAAAAAATATATGCAAAATTCTGTATACAATATACTGATTAAACATAAATTCTGTATTTTTTTGCATACGGAAAAAGCTAATTTTCAGTATCTAATATATGGAAATACTAATCAAAAATAATGTATACAATATACTGATTAGACGTATAAAATCTATGTAAAAATTACGTATATAATATACTGATTAGACGTATAAATTTCGTATGTTTTTGCATACAGAAAAAGTCAATTTTCAGTATCTTGTATATGGAAATATTTACGAATTTATTATACTGTTTGTTTACATTTTTATACGTTTTTTAAACGTATTATTTCTGTATACTTTCCTTATACTAATTATTTATAAGGAATATGTCTTCATAATAATTATTATTTATATTTAACTAAAATAAAATATTAGCAATTTTATCCTGACATATAATGAAGTTTTTGAAAGTTATTGAATTATTTGCTAATTATCTTTATATTACAAGTATATCAAGAGATGATAGGTGTTATAGAAGCTGAATTGTGAATTCATGAACAATTTGAAAAGGTTTATAATATTCTCCTATAATCAGTTTATTCTTCTCAAGTCAGTATACTGTCATTACTGTGAATACTAGAACAATTAACATCTCTTCTATTTCTGTAAGTCCTTTTAGCTCTTCAAGTATAATTTCTAAATCCATATTATTTTCTTCAAAAAATTTTTTTGGACTTATCTTTTCCATAAAGTACCGATGGTATATTCTCTTAACAAGAATTATTGATAGAATTCTCTTACTACATACAGAATAACAACAATATCAAATATTATTGTTCATCCTTACTGATGGTTTGTGCTGATTTTGATCTATTATCAGTTTCTTCTGCTATTTTTTGACAGTTTTAATCATTATGAATATATAAAGCTTGTTTTTGCTTACTTTTATGATCAAGATGCTTCTTGCATTCGTCATAGGTCTCCATTGAAATTATTTGCAATTTATGTTTATAATAACTTGTAAGTCATACATTACATTATTCATATTTTGGTATGATTTATGATTTTTATGATTTTTTTTATGCAAATTGAAATCTTTTAGTATTTTATATCTGAAAAAAAAAATCATATTTCATTGTTTTAATAATCATTTTAATAATCATAATTTAATAAGTTTTATTTATGTAATACATTGTTTCAATAATTATATAATTATATATTAAAAAATCAATGAAAATAAAAAAAATCTAGCAGCTGCAGTCTTGTCTTTGTTAACAATATTATGCCTTGCAAACTGTATTTTCAGTAAATATTTGATAATTTCTCTTTACTATTTAGATCTGAAGTTACTACGACTTCTCAAAACATGAATAAAGGTTTCTTTTTTTTTTGAAGCTGTGATAAAAAGATTAAAAGTAGAATAACTTGAATTGGTATACTGTATACGAAGATCACGAATTTATTTTTTTACAGTTCGTGATAAAATTTTTGAGAACTGATGGTGGTTTATTTTTATGGAAGTTTCTAAAATTTTATACATAATTAACAAATTGGATCGTTCACAAGGTATAAACTTTTAGATATACAATAAAAAAAAAACTGGAGCATTATGACTAAGAAATTTAAGTTTCTAATTTCTATTATAAATCAAGAAATGATTTAAAATATTTGTAAAAGTTCTTTATTATTATAATATTAACTATTTATTAAAAGATCAAAGAATTCTTACACTTAGCCAGAAATATATTAATCTATAACTGTTTCTCCCAGACACTGCGTAGAGGTGACAAGCCTTGTTCAGGTTAAAAAAAAAAATATTTTTTGATAGATAATCAGAAGACGTCAATCAATGACCAAGGGTGGTGATCTATTAAAATTGAGGTTCAGATCATATGATTTACTATGTCTCGTACCTCAATTTTAATAGCATACCACCCATATAATCCAATCAAAAAATAAATTACCACAGGCAACTTAACATGAAGAAGCCCTTTAGATCCTAAAAAAATAACTCGTGTTAATGATCACCAATATTAAAGAGGAAGATCAAACACTAGTTATTATAACCACAGGCAACTTAATATGCAAGCCTTGACGTTAATGGATTACCAGTATAAATTAGGAAGGAAATCCTAATACTGAATAAAATCAAAAACAGTGCAGGCAAGATAAAGTGAAACCCTTTAATCCCAATATAACTCGGTATAATGATCTCTTCAAAGACCACTGGTTCATGATTACCCGCTTTAATGATTTCTTCACAGGAAAATAAAGCTGGATAGACTGGAAACTGCGTATTATAAAGCCGCAGGCAAAACGCCCGATAACTCGGTATAATGACCTTCAAGAATAACCTGGTTAAAAATCAAAGACCACTGGTCCATCATTACTCGCTTTGACAATTTCTTCACAGGAAAATAAAGCTGGATAGACTAGAAACCGGTTATTATAGCCGCAGGCAAAACGCCCGATAACTCGGTATAATGACCTTCAAGGTTAACCTGGTTGAACTTCAAAGACCACCTATCTATCATTACCCACTTTGACAATTTCTTCACAGGAAAATAAAGCTGGATAGACTGGAAACCGCGTATATAAAGCCGCAGGCAAAACGCCCGATAACTCGGTATATTGACCTTTAATGTTAACCTGGTTAAACATCAAAGACCACTGGTCCATCATTACTCGCTTTGATAATTTCTTCACAGGAAAATAAAGCTGGATAGACTAGTAACTGGGTTATTTGGCCATAGGCAAATTCTTAAAACTTCTTTTTATCTTTGAAGTACCAAAGAAAAAGAACTCGGAAACCTTCAGGTAAAATAGTCGTGTTGGTCATTTATATTGTGTATAAAAAAAACAAATGTAAGTTACAACATAAGCCCTTGTACTTATAAAAATAAAAAAAAATACAATAATAAAAGGATGTAAATAGCAAATATACCTTCCGGTCCGTGAGAAGTTGGAAGAGTAGATTTCATGCTTTTTATATTATTGCACGTCACATGAGATTTTTTTCGGCTCAGATTCTAATCAAAAATTTCAACATGAAACCAAATAATTTTTACCCAGCTGAGAAAGTATTTACGTTTTATAGATAGATTTATTCGAGAAGAAATAATATTTATACATAAAATAATATGTTCAATAAACTTTCTAAGGACTTTGTTTAATCAAAATTGACGTTTAATTAAAGATAATACAGTTAATACAGTATATGTAAGATTAAATGTTGAAGTACCTGTTGAATCCATCTCATCTTTAGTAGTGAGACATTTTAGCAATCTTTTTTTTTTTAAAACCCTTTAGCTTTTTCGAGTCGGGTTGGATATTATATTCTTTTTTTTTCTTTAGATTTTTCAATCGTTTCGTACTGTGCGATTAAATAAATGTAGTAAGTGTTTTTGAATTATTTTTTTTTTCCAGGAATTTTATAAACTAGAATTTGCAATTTCGGGGGACTTCGTCCTCCAAGCAGAATACTTTTATACAACAAAAATAGAATTTTTATAATAGATTATAGATTTGTAAACAGTTCTTTTTTTTAGTTGTGCTTTTACGATGCTTATATTTTTATTATTTTTATTAACGCTATATTAAATTTAGGATCTTTTTCAGTTAATGATTATTTTATTATTTTAACCCATTTTTTTTTAATTAATACTAAATTTTTCTTAGGTACCTTTTTAAGATTTCAGTGATTTACAATACCTCTTAAGACTACAATTCTTGAATTTTAAATTAAGTAGTAAGGAATTTATCAAATTGCATCAGGGTAAATTACTAGTAATGGAATTAGCGCTTCTTCGATAGTATTAAATATATTAAAAAAAAATTTTTTTTGAACGAGTTACGAAGAATTTGTATTAAACCAAAATAATATGACAAAGCCTTATTTTCTCAACTTAAAATGTTTATTAGCTAAGAATAATTGTAAAAATCTTTCTTAAATTCATCAAAATTTGCATTTTAAATACATATATTCATAACCATTCAAAATAATATCGTTGTTCGATCAACAGAACGACATTGCCTAGAAATAATTGGTCCTCCGGACAATCATTCAAATTCAAATAATGAAAGATCGATACATTTTATTGAATGTCTAGCTAAATTAGAATTAAACCCACTAATCTTTTTCAACCTTGTGAAATAAATATTTAAGGGCTCTTCTTTTTAATTGTTTAGAAGATGTTGGTATTATGTTATATGTAATTAATAATTATTCCAACTAATCAAGATAAATTCTTCTATTGTTAGGTTTGGAAATTCATTCCGATAATATAAGGCCGCGCCAATCCAATATTTTGTTTAACATAACAAAATCGAAATTCATTGGGGAGGATAGGGGATTTGAACAACAGTTAAACGTATAATAAATCATGTGATGTCCCGACAACTTATTAATTAAATAATAAAATTTACACACTACAAAGAAACCCATTGTGTGACAAAATTTTGATAAGTGAAACATTTATATTATGTCTGTCTGACAGTGAATAAACCAGTCAAATGCTTGTTGCGCAATGCGCAGAAATAAAGTACTTTAATTTAATATTTATGTATTTATGAAAAATGGTTCTTATATTTGTGATACTAAAGTTGACCGATAAAGATAAAATATAATGGACTTATTTTGGATCATCATAACACAAATGTAAATAACTTCCGTCACAAGGCTTGTTTTTAAGTTACAAGTTTCGTGATTTTGTTTATCATTAAAGGTATTTCAGATTATAGGGGTCAAGTTGTTATTTCATTTTCCCCTTTATTTAAATAAATTGTAAATTAACGAATTGAAAAATGTCAAATGATAACGATTTTGAATCTTCAAATGACGAAGATATTGAATGGATAGAGAAATCGATGGCACATGAACATATTAAACGATATGAATTTTCTGATTTCAAAAATATAAAACCGAAAGGAAGAGGTGCATTTGGAAATGTCGTTAGTGCATATTGGAAAAATACCGATATCATATTTGCCATAAAATCTTTTAATAATCAAAAATCAACTTATAAAGAAATTAGAAAAGAGGTTTAATATATAATTCTAATTAAATGAATTAAATGTTGATATATATTGTAAATTGATTTAAATCTTTGTTTTATATTTTCACAGATAAAATTGCATCGAAATGTTAATTTTCATTCGAATATAATCAAATTTTATGGAATTACAAAGACAAAATCTGGTAGGAATGAAAAGATATAAAATGAACTTTTATCGATATAAATAAAACGCGCATTTTCTAGAAACTTGCTTTTGGTCTAAACTGTATAATGTTGAATAATTGTTTTTTATTTTTACTTTTTTTTTTTTTTTTTTTTTTTTTTTTTACTCAGACGTGATTCATCAAATGTGCGAATACTCTCTAGTTTTAGAATATGCTGATGACGGCACATTAAAAACCTATTTAAATAAACACTTTAATGAACTTGAATGGGATGATAAACTTGGCTTAGCACTACAATTAGCCAACGCTATATTATGCTTACATGAATGTGATATTATTCATTGTGATTTGGTAAACATTTAAATTTTTTTTTAAATTTTTTCGTTAAACGAAACTAGAACTAAATTACTAATTTTAAATGCTCTTCTTGAAGCATGATGGAAATATTCTTGTTCATCAAAAATGTATCAAGTTGATTGACTTCGGTTTATCAAAAACCATTGCCGAAGCATCATCATACAGTACAAGTAACACGACAAAGATTTTTGGTATATTACCTTATACTGATCCCAAGATATTTAACAATCGTCATAATCTTAATGATCAGTGTAAAAATTACAGGTTAAATAAAAAATCTGACGTATATAGTATTGGAGTAATTTTGTGGCAAATTTCGAGTGGACGTCGTCCATTTTATACCAAAAATTTTGATATAAGCTTAGCCTTGGCCATACAAGGAGGAGGAAGAGAGAATATAATCGAAGGAACTCCTATAAAATATAGCGATTTATATGAATGTAAGTTGATTCATTTCATTTCATTTTTTTTTTTTTTTACAAAAAAAGAAAATATAAATCGAATCTATGTTATTTTTATTAGATTGTTGGAAACATGAACCAAATGAACGTCCTAATATAGAAGAAGTTGTTGCATGTCTTAAAGCGATTTCCCCTAAAATTGAAGAGAAAGAAAATCATCAGTCGATAAAATCTAGTTCTGATTCAAACTTTAGCAAAGATACTACAGATATAAATATGGATCTATTGCTAGATAACATACCAAATATCATTATGGAGCATAAAAGTGCAAAATTACATGTTCATGAAAATTTATCAAGTAACTTTAGTTTACAATCAACGAAATCTTTGACGGATGCGGTAATTGATAAGTTAATAAAAATTTTGATTGAAAAACATAATAAAGGTATTACATTTGATCAAGTTCAACAATTCATTAATCAACAATTATTACAATTTAATCAAAATGCAAATGAACTCATGAAATGGCTGTCCGACAATCAAACAAAGACACAATATATATGGCTTTTAGGTTTATTTTATTATGGTACGGAAGAAAATAGTAAATCTGCTTTTGAATTATTTTTTAAAGCATCCGAAAGTAATTATTCATTAGCCCAAGTTTATATTGCTAAATGTTATAATGATGGGTATGGAATAGAGCAGAATAAATATTTGGCTTTCAAATGGTATCAAAAGTCTGTAGAAAGTAAAAGTATTATCGGACAATTTCATTTGGGATATTGTTATGAATACGGTATTGGGATTGAAGAAAATTTAAAAATAGCCCTTGATTGGTATGTAAAAGCTGCAGGGGATGGAAATGGTTTAGCGCATTATAATTTAGGAATATGTTATGAATATGGAAAAGGCGTTAAAAAAGATGAATCTAAAGCGTTTGAATTTTATTTGAAGTCAGCTGAGCAAGAATATGTATTTGCACAATATAAAATTGCATATTACTATGATAAAGGAATTGGGACTGACATTAATAAGGAAAAGGCATTCAATTTATATAAAAATGCAGCTGAGCAAGGAAATATTTTTGCGCAAAATAATCTTGGATTACTATATGAACAAGGTGAAGGAACTGAAAAGAATTTAAAATTGGCCTATAATTGGTATTATAAAGCAGCTGAAAAGGGAAATGAAGTAGCACAATATAATTTAGGATTATGTAATGAATACGGAAAAGGCGTTGAAAAGAATGAATCCGAAGCCTTTGAATTTTATAGTAAGTCCGCTGAACAAGGATGTTTAGATGCACAATATAGGTTGGCATACTGTTATGATAAGGGAATTGGAATAGAGATTAATAAAGAAATGGCATTGGAATTATATAAAGATGCTGCTGAAAAGGGAAACAAATATGCACAATATGTTCTTGGTTCATTTTATATAAAAGGTGAAAGGATTAATAAAAATTTAGAAATGGCCTTTCATTGGTATAAAAAAGCAGCAGAAAATGGACATGTATTAGCACAATATGATTTGGGTTTCTGTTACGAATATGGAAGAGGTGTTAAAAAAGATGAATCAAAAGCATTTGACATATACAATAGTTTAGCTGAACAAGATTTAGATGCAAAATATATAGTTGGATATCATTATGATAATGGAATTGGAACTCAGGTTAATAAAATAAAGGCGTTTGGATTATATAAAATTGCGGCTGAACAAGGAAATAATTTTGCGCAAAATAGTCTTGGATTACTACATGAGAAGGGTGAAGGGACTGAAAAGAATTTGAAAATGGCCTTTTATTGGTATAGTAAAGCGGCGGACAATGGAAATGAAGTAGCACAATATAATTTAGGTCTGTGTTATGAATACGGAAAAGGCGTTCACAAAGATCTAACTAAAGCTTTTGAATTTTATGAGAAGTCAACTGAGCAAGGTTATTTAGATGCACAGTATAAGAATGCAACTTGTTATAACGAAGGGATTGGAACTGCGATTGACAAAAAAAAAGCAATTGAATTATACGAAGAATTAGCTAAAAAGGAAAATAGCTTTGCACAAAATAACCTTGGTTGTTTATATATAAAAGATAAAGAAATGGCTTTTTATTGGTTTAAAAAAGCAGCCGAAAATGAAAATAAGATAGCACAATACAATTTGGGTATATGTTATGAATATGGAATTGGTATTGAAATGAGCAAATCTGAAGCTTTCAAATTATATAAGAAATCAGCCAAACCAGCCAAACAAGGTTATCTGAACGCACAATATATAGTTGGATATTATTACAATAATGGAATTGAAATTAAGGTTGATAAAAAAATGGCATTTAAATTCTATAAAGCAGCAGCTGAAAAAGGTAATAGTTATGCACAAAATGATCTTGGAATATTATATGAACAAGGTGAAGGAACCAAAATGAGCTTGGAAATGGCTTTTTATTGGTATCATAAGGCTACAGAGAATGGGAATGAAACTGCACAATATAATTTAGGCTTATGTTATGAATTTGGAAGAGGCACCAACAAGGACGAAGCCGAAGCATTTAAATTATATAAAATGTTGTTTGAAAAAAATCATTTATGCGCACAATTTAAGGTTGCATATTTTTATGATAAAGGCATTGGAACGTATATTAATAAGAAAGAGGCATTTAGAATATATGAAATTGCTGCTAAAAGAGGAAATCATTTAGCACAAAATAATCTTGGATTATTTTATGAACTAGGCGAAGGAACCGTAAGAAATTTGAAAAAAGCCTTTGAATGGTATAATAAAGCAGCGGAAGATGGAAACGAAGTGGCACAATATAATTTAGGATCATGTTATGAAAATGGAAAAGGTATTAAAAAAGATAAAATTAAAGCTTTTGAATATTATGATAAATCTGCTAAACAAGGATGCCTTTATTCACAATTAAAAATCGAGAGAAAAGTACCTAAACCATATAAAAAGCTAATTAATTATTTGAAAATGACGAAAAATTTTATAACTGCAAATTATTAAGTTTTTTTTTTTTTTTTTTTTTGAGTTTGTAAAGTTATACTACTTAAATATATTTATACAAATAAAATATAATACCAAATTTCATATTAACATTATTAACAATAATTCTTGCAAATATTTTCCCAAATGACGAACAGAGAAATTTTTCATAAAATGAAATATTTTTAACGAAATGAATGTTCAAAGTTCATTTTTCTTATTCATCACTTGAGTAAGCTATGTCAATAAACAACTCGAACTCGCCTTAATCTTAATATTCCAACTGCAACAATCATTTCATTTTACCGATATGATCATTTATCCGACATGATTATTTATAGGAAATACAAGTTTTAAAAGGAGCAGAAGCATTCACTAACACGTTGTTAGTGATAGTCTTATTATGACGCACGATACTGCGCCAAACATAGTTGACGAATGGGGTCACGAATCTTAACTTTCTATCATTTATTTAATTTCTCTTTACTTTATTAAATATCTATTTCATATTGATGTATTTTATATAAATATCCTGTATCTTTGCCTCGATAAATAAATCTCTAATAAATCAATAACATATATCTTTGAAACTTATCTTTGCTCGTTTATAATTCATTCTTCTTTAAATTTATATCAATAAAGACGACCTGACCTTCAATATAATTAATTCTTGTTTATTTCTTTCATAGTTTAAACGTAATTAAACTCTGTTAGCAAATACGTTCTGTTAACTTAATGACATACCGTTTAAGCTTAACTACGTTAACGCTAACATTACATCATTACTATCACTGACCAACACCACCACTATCAATACCACTACCACCTATTTTATTGACTTCAGCTAATTTATAATAAAAAAATGGTAGTTTTATATATTTTTTTTTGTTGTATTTATATATTTTATATTATCAATGTCTTTAATGGAACAATACAAATGATTATCGGTCAAATGACGTAGACGATAAAATGATCGTTGGCAAAATGGGTGTCGAGTGAACTAGACCCCATGCTTTAATGCGTTATATATTCTAATTTGAAATTGTTAAAAAAATAAAAAAAAATTAAATAAATAAAAAATGTTTTTGCAATTCTTGATAAAAATTTTCAAAAAAGTATTCTTGCTTGATAATTCATTTATAACCATAAATTTATCATTTTTAGTTCCGACTTCATTGCAAATGTTGTTGTCTACATCATTAACTTAACATAATTCAATCAATATAGAATCAATCATCTTCGATTAATGCGGTTCATACACAAACGATTTATTAATTGGAATATTTTAAGCGAAGGTATTATGAAGTGAAACTTAATACATATAACAATTTGACAAAATACAATTTGATAAAAGATAATAAAGTTATTCCAATGTTTATTCTACAATTTAAAAACCTAAACGTGGTTAAGAAATAAAAAGAACTGCTCCTATAACTTTAGCAACATGAATTAAATTATTTTCACAAAGACAACATTTCATCGAAATTGTACTAATGATAAAATTGAAACATTCTAAAAGGAGAAAATATCAGAGTGCGTGTGTAATGTTTCAATCATTTTATAAATTTAATTCTAATGCAAATAAGCTTTAGAGCATAAAATAACACATTATTTAAAAAAGAGATGTTCATAATAATCAGTTAAATATGAAGGATTTCCTGATTATGTATTCTGCAATATCGAGAATTCTAATAAATCAAATGATTCAAACATGCCATGGTAAAAAGTATTTAAACTGTTGTGATCATAAGATTTCTGTAAGCAATGAAAATAGTCTATTATGGATTTCAACTTATGTAAAATGGATGACGTGTAAGTTATAAAAAATAGTGGCACAAAAAAAAATAAAAAAAATGCTGGAAAAGAGGGTTACATAAGCAGATCCAATGCTATAAATGGATCGATGATTGGATGAGAATGTGCACGTAATATGCGTTGACTTATGAGATCCCCCGTTGAGGTCCTATTAGATGCACAATAAATATACATTATGTAGAAAAAATTTAAGTGTTTAAAAACTATTTAATTGGTTATATTTAAAATTCATTAATAAAATTAAGATTAAGTAAATCTAAAAAAAGGGAAAGAAAAAAGAAACGATTAACAAAAATTTATTTTCAATTATAGGTAGTAGAAGAATGCATCGATAATTAATTATACCTACAAAATCTGCTTCACCAAGACCTAAGACCTAGCAGTACTTTCGGTAACGCGTGCAAGTTCAATTGAAATTAATTAAATTAATAAATTGATCTATTATCTTACAAGAAAGTGTTTCGTTAAAAAATTCGTAAGATAACGAACGTTTCATCACATCATGAACAGCAACTCTCAACTTTGTAGATGGCCGAGAGCCTTTTTTTGGCCCAGTGAGAATGAGAAGACTTTTTCTAAAAGAAAATAAATCGAGTAAATTTCGTAATGAAAGTATTGAAACAATCTTACTGAATAGAAATAAAACTTTCTTGAAACATTTCTATTATTAAACTTGTGAAACTGCCAGAGAGATATAAAAATGGTGCAACATTCATTTATCAATAAAACGATATGTAAATCGGGAGGTTTTTTATCATTTATGGCAATAATAGAAATTTTTTTTACGCGTTACATCTGCTAAACTACGAATATAAAATTTGCTGAATTATTCGCTCGCGTTTCGTAAAACTGTAATCTGATTTACGTTCAAATAAGGAAATATATTACATAAGCTGTTATGTTAATTGAACTGCATATAAATTTATACTTTACAATAGTACTTTATAAACCGTAAAAAAATTTCCCACTACCGAACTTTTTTTTAAAAAAAAATAAAAGATAAAAGCTGCGAACTAAAAAAAAATACCTTTCTCTCTTTATCCAAAAAAAAAATGC
The DNA here is from genome assembly GCA_946474995.1 of Funneliformis geosporum. NCBI lineage: Eukaryota > Fungi > Glomeromycota > Glomeromycetes > Glomerales > Glomeraceae > Funneliformis > Funneliformis geosporum. The sequence goes on from CAMKVN010001720.1 coordinate 11,960, forward strand.
TTTCAATGTTCGTCAATGATAACGAAAACAACAACGAAAGCGACAACGACAATTATACTGATAACGAAAACGACATCAACAACAAACACGACAACAACAACGACAAATACAATGATAATTACGTAATCTTTCGAAAGGAAATTATCCGCGGTAACCGCAGTACATAAATAGTATCATACCCATGCTTACACTAATGCGTTAATTACTAAATATTAGATAATACCCACGTGTAATCGGGTTTCCATTAGAATTGAATTACTTTGCTTTGAGTTTCGGGGTTTCTTTAATCAAACAAAATAATTCTTTTATTTTAGGTCTCGAATTTGTTCGTTATTTATGGTAAATTTCTCATTGGTAAGAAGTTCGTAAAATATTACAAGCTTCATAATATATATCCTTTAGATTTTCGGGAAATAAAACATATGGTACGGTAACCAACTATCAAGTGTAGTTTCAGAAACTTGATAACAACATTTCTCATTTTCTATTTACCAATCTTATATAGATTCGTAAATAATATGTTACATTTTGCGAGAAAAAATATCATTTCAATAGTTGTCGAATTAAAGATTTGGAAATTTATTATTAGATTATTGTTTTTTAACCAGTTATAATTATTTGACTTGTAATTTTACGTAGTTTTTTAAAACCTTAAAACCATCTGCTCAATTTTAAATATTATAATAGAATTAAAAGATCATTCATATACAGCAGACGTATATAAGGATATGAAGAAAATAAACAAGAATTTTATCTATCCATATGATATAATCAAGCATTATGAAGATATGTACCATTAGGAGGGACGATAACATTGCATCCTTGGTCACTAATGTCAGTTCTGCACTTTGACTTAATATTACAGCAACGAATACAGAATTGGTTTTCTTTAGGCTCAATTAAGGACACAAAATACTTGTACCCGACACAAGTTGAATGTAGAGGAGCTTTAGCATCATATTGGCCGCCTTCGTCATCTGCAAACAATTCGTATTTAGTTCCATCAATGCTACCAGTGACTTGAACAAAACCTTTTCCTCTCTTGAATTTCTTATTTTGGATGAATCCGGTAGGGAAAATTTTGGCACCCTTTGCTTTGGGGCTTTCTGTGGTGCAGAATGGGATGGCAGTAGTTTCGCTATCACCGATAAGTTGATGAGGAGTATTTGGAAGGAACGTGCAGAATAAAGATTCACTCTCAACTGTAATATTCCATTGTGCGCCATGAGCGGATGCAACGACCGCGAGGATGAAAAAAATTGTGGATAACTTGACCATTTGTGTATTTGTGAGTGAGTTAGGTGAAGTTTCTTTTCTTTATCTCCAATTAGGATTGTTATGAATATTCTTAGGACATGGTGTTGAGGTTTATATAAGAAATCCATGGATAAGTAAAATCACTAACCAATTTAAAAATAATCCTAAACTTTTTACCAAAAAAGAGATTTGATTAACATATCCGGTAATTTAGCCATTTCGGAGTCTATATAACCTTATGGGACTTAATAAATCTTCGAAGAGAAATGATATGGGTCATAAGCTATTAAAATTAGGTTACGAGACATAGTAAAGCATATGATCTGAACATGAGTTTTAATAGCAAACCTCCCATATCAGTCGATAATACCAATTTATAACGATAACCTTTTCGTCCTAAAAAAAATTTTTTTTCATATGTATTGATAATCCAAAATAGGATTCAAAAAAGTAGAAAAATTTAACGTTTCTCGGGTTTCTATTCTAAGATTTGATTTTAATCGAATATAATATTCGATTTTCGGTTTCGATTAATCGATTATATTCGATTATAAGATTCGATTTTCAAATTTTTCAAATTTTTCTTTTATTTTCGGGTTCGATCGTTGGTCGCGGCGATCTAAAATGAATTTTCTACTGAGATCAGCGGGGGATGAATAAAAATAAATCTATTGTGACTGAAATTGATTTTAATAGCTATTCTATTAAAATAAATGAATAGGTTTTTAAAATAAGTTAATTTGACTTTTATCTTTTATAAACTTATATTTAGATATTAAAACTACTGGGGGATGACTAGTTAATTTATCATATGTAACTGAGCCATATTTTTTATTAACATATTGGCTGGAAAAACATTACTTTTCAATTTATCACATGTACTAAGCTTCGACATAGGATTCAATATTTGGTTTTTTGGATGTTTCTCTTGCAAAAGAAACCAAATAACAATTATATAATGATATCCTATAATATTTATGATTTCTGAACTTTGGGAGTATTTTCAAATTCGATTTTACATATTAATTCAAACTATAATAATTATGTAATCAATAATCAATATGTTACTAAAAAAATATGGCTTAGTTAGGCCTGGCCAATTAGATTATATGTTTTACATACCCCATTTTTCATGATTATCATCTGATATTATACAATATATATGACCAATAATATTGCATTATTTAATGTTCTCATGATTACAAATATTTTTTTTTTTAATAAATCAACATTATAGTTTCGAAATTGAAAAATCCATCCATTTAGAATGGATTCAACATTCAATTTACAGTTAATTAATTTTACCTTCCCATTACCAATTTTATCAGAAATATTTGTTATGTTCTATTTTACAATAGTTTAATTTTATCAGAGATATTTGTTGTATTCCATTTTTATGATAGTACAACAATTTTATTTAGAGGTTGGAATCAGCTCAAAATCCTTAAGCAGTTAATAACCAGTTAAAAGTTCTTTAACCAATTAATTAATCAGTTAAATTTAACTTAGGCAGGCACTATAATTTTGAGCAAAACTAGTGAAATTTTATAATCGCAAAAAAAATTTGATTCTGTCTGAAATTAAATTTTAGCCAATGTTAATATTAGATATTTTAACCAATTAAAAAATTTTTTAACTGTTTAATAAGATAAATATCTTAACTGATTAATTAATCAGTTCTAAACTCTAATTTTATTCTGATATTTTTCATTTTTATTTAGATTTATATTTTTTCAAGATAGAAAATATTAATAACTGTATAGTTATACCTAAATTTTTTAAAATCAATTATTTAAATATTATATCTTATAGTAATTATTACTAAAGATATTTGAGTACTTTCTGAACAAATAATTACAATCTCAAAAGACAAGCAATTTGCAGAATTATATGAAGTGTTTACCTTTAGACAGTTTAATAATCAGAATATTTAAGTTTATGTATTATTATATTATGATACTAACGACTGAAAATTAGTATTAACATAAGATTAACAAAGGATTTGGCTTTAAGACTTATAATATGAGATTTATAAAGAGTTTTTAAAGGTTTATCGATCAAATGTATTTCATATCAAAGTATGATTTATGAGTTAAGTAATTTAGAGTTTTTATTAAAGAAAAGAATTATTACAAATATATTTATTTGCATACAAGTGTATTTAGTAATTATCTTGTTAGCAATAAAACTAAGTGAATTCTCTGTTATTTATAAAGTTCTAAAGCTATCCTATTTATAAGAAAAGTAATAATATAAATAAACACAATAAAAAATATAAAACTATGTAATTGATTATTAATATAAGTGATTATTAAAAGAAAAGAAAGTTTCAGCGTCTTCTGAAACTTTGTGTAATATTAACTTTTACTATATCTAATTTTACTACCTATTCATCGTTTCTGAAGTAATTAACATTTTGTGCAGATTTGGCATTTTTCAAAGATCTGTCAGAACTGGTAGATATGATAGATATGGCGTAGTAATTTCACATGACTTTTTATTTCACCATATAATTTGTAGTCATTTCTTCTATTATAGTATATCAAAATAAGTCTGATAAATGAGTAGAAGTAAGTGATAGTTTAAGTGATAACCTTAAAATTATAGAAGTTTTAGGATATAATTATGTAAAATTTATACTTCTTATAGAATCTATAGCAGATATAGAGTCACCTAACTTTCCTAATGCATTTGATATCATAATGAGAAATGCATAACAACTAAAACTTTTACAACATTGTATTGAACATACTAGATTTGATTTATTATATAATAAAATTATTGATCTTTTATATAATCAAAAAATTAGTTAGAAAGAAAGTCTTTATCAAACTTTAAGAAAAGAATTTATGGAATGTATTGCTAGTATTCTTGATTTATAGGTCTATATTTAGAGTTATTAAGTTTTCATTTCTGCCATTTATCTGACAAATATAATTCTGATATACATAAATTCATAATAGATAGAATACTAATAGATCAATATTCTAAAAGTCTATTTTTCAAATGATTTGATCCTGTAATTTAATATTCTATAAGATCATGATCTTGAGTGTTTCATATACTAAAAGATTATGATCCTAATAGTTTATATATAATCTATTGTATAATTCTAACTAATTATAAATATTTATTTACTTATATAAATTTTTTTAACTTCTTAATCATTATTTTCTACATCATAAATTTTTATTTTCTTGAACTTAAAACTTGGTTTCTATAAAAAAAATATTGTTAAAAATGAATGAGATTTGTGAAATTATATTATTAAAAAAAGAAATAATAAAATCAATGTTTACAGATATTTAATAGTAAAAGAATAGAGTTGTGATAATATATTTACTGGTGTTATAATAAAAAAATAGAAGGATGCAAAGGTTATATGGTAATAAACTTATATAATAACTTGCATTACAGTAGGGCAAATATGAGGTTTCTGTGACAGATTTCAAAATAGTATTCAGAAAAGATTCCTGACCGCCCGCGAACCCATTTTAGCTATATAAATCAATTATCAAATTCAAACTTCTAGCGCATTTTGACTCAATTCTAGATGATGTT
>CAMKVN010001721.1:0-16777 GCA_946474995.1 Funneliformis geosporum
TAGCTAATAATTTATATCATATGATATATATCACATGATCTAAAAATAGATCGCCTCAAATTTAAAGCTAGTTTTTTATTTATTTTAATTTTTTAATTTATTCAAAAAAATTTTTTAGTCTCAGAGCCCCATTTTCCTAGCAAACCTCACATATTGCAAGATTTGTACTAGTTTATTAAATTATAGTTTTTCTATTCTTAATACATTTTTATATTTATGTATCATCATATAAAAATGAGATTTTATATCATTAATATTTAGATTTAATAAAATTATATGATTGAAAAACAAGATAAAAATAAAAAAACAAAGTGAGAAGAGCTACTTTTATTAGTTTATAGTTATTATTATCTAGTTTGTTTAGGTTAAATTTATTTTTAAAATAATCACTATTTTTTCTATTATTAATTAGAATAAAGTATAGTCAGCATCATATTTAATTGATATGACTGTTTAAAATTTAAAAATGGAGCAGATCAACTAGGTATTTATCTATTCAATTCTTATCATTTTTTAATTGGTCAAAATATTTTCATGAAAATTGGATCAAATCAATGTGAAACAGAATTGAATAGAGCTATTATTTTAAAAACAAATATTTCAATGATAAAGGCCTTTTATTAAATAATGTAAACTCTCAAATTTACAAAAAGGTGAAAATTTAGAATTATGTTTTACAGTTTATAAATGAAATGTTATTAAAGAAACTAAATTTTTAAGTAATAAAAAATATCCAACTATAGGTTTTAATTATCCAAGTATATGCAATTTAAGAAAAATACTTGAAACAGATTTTATTTTATTTGAATGTAATAATGCAATTGATTGTTGAGATAAAATCTTAGAAAATTTAATTGCTAGATGAGAATTTCCTTAAGATTTATATTTAAAAGGATCATTTTTTGATTCTCATTTTAAAAGTATTGTTTATTAATCTCAAAAAAAAAGCAATAGATTTATAAATAAATTAAAAGCAGAATTTTGAAATCTTTAAACAAAATAATATTACTGTTATAATAAATATATAAATGATTTAACAACAATGAAACAATGAAAAGTTTTGGAAAAAAAAAATGCTAAAATTGATACTCTAATAAGTGATGATTCCAACATTATCTTAAAGTTTTAACCAATGCCCAATATTACACAAAATAGTAATAAAATATCATTTTATACTTGCAACATCAGAAAGACTTTTTTCTGATGCTAAAAATTTAATAACTTTTCAAAGAATTCATTTGGATTCATTTCTTATATATCAACATATGTTTTTAAAAAGAAATAGGATATTTGTTAAAATATTTGGGATGGAAACTGAATTAGATATCTAATATCTTAACCATAAAATTTGTAAAGATTCAAATTTTTTTTATATTTTAACTTTTATTTTCTTAACAAATTTTTTTTTTTTATAAATAAAATATTTTGAACAATTTAATTATTAAATTCCGATTAAAACTTATAATAAAAAAATTGTTTTTGCAAAAAATAAATACGATTATATCGATTAATTCAAATCGAAAATCAAATCTTTTAATCGAAACTCGAGATTAATCGATTCTTTAATCGATTCTACTTTTTAGAATCGATTCCAATCCCTACTTCTTACAATCATAATTTCTAGTGATGTTTTAGAACGTTAAATCAATGGCTGTATTACAATTCATTTAGTCTACTTTCAATAGATCCTTCTCCTTTAAAAAAGGTTTTGCCTTTTTGAGAAACAATTTTTGGCACCGATCTTAATTAACACTAGATTTTTCACCCCCACGTGATATAGTAAATTATTTAAAATATTTGTCGCACGTCACTCCGTCACACCACTTTTCCATTTGGAAATATTTGTCACGCCCTTATTTGCCACGAGGTAAATTTAATAATGCCGTAATGCTGGCCAAAGTCACGTGGTGGTGAAAAACTTGTAGCGATACTTGGTTAAATTATGTAATTTAGTGCTGATAAATAGTTGTTTATAATTTTTAAGACTTTAACTCGATATTTCTGATAAAAATGATTGATAGTAAGTATAATAATTCAATACGCGTTACGTAATAATATAAACTAAACAAACAATTTTTTTATGTATCTTACAAAATTTCTTACAAAATTTTCTCGTTGCATACTTAAAATCTACGATGTCTTTTGCAGGTACTTTCTCATACTTAAATAACATTATTTATGGAGTAACAATTAACGCCAATATGGATCTCCGGATCGAAAAACTTGGACATATATCGGGAATTGCAAAAGTCTACTTTACTGACGCGACCGTAAATTTTCAAAAATTATAATCTATACTGCAAACTAACTTTTCGTTTTATTTATTTTATCGATAGTTGCCCCTTCGTACAAGCAACCCTATACCTCCTCCACCTGGGTTTGCAATGGTGGATTCAATGTACAAAAATAATATAGCTCCAGAGAATTATGGAGTACCATTCTTCCTTATTGCGGAATCACGAGGATACGATATGTCGTTAAATGGGCAACCCATTTTCTCTTTAAGAACACAAATACAAGAATGTACAATTCTTAGGGCTGGAATATCACATTTTACGATACCATGACAGACATAAATTTTTTAAAAAAATTAACATTTTTATTATATTAACTTATTATATTTTCTTTATTTGCTATAATAAAGAATTTGAATTAATATTACCATTATTTTTTTTAATTTACCAAACAATGATGAGTTTAAACGAGAAAGTACTTGACCTATAAATCATAAAATGGGAGTTCTCTCCCGCTAACCTAAACTTTCTGATTCTTTAATACACAGACAGATGTTAAAATGATTGATACTTCAGAGGAAAGTAATAAGGTTCCTAAAGTTCAAGAATAACAAGTACAAGACATTATGTTATATATTGATGAGCGCAATAAAGAATATCTAGAACAATGTACAATTTAAGTGATTCTGGAGATGAGGGTTTATTTTGTGAGATGTATTTTTTAATCATAATTTTTCTTCCTGAATATTTTCTTTTTTGTAATGGTTTCCTTTATTTTGTTTTATTTATGTTTACAACTATGTTATGGAAAAATTTAATGATGAATAAAACAAAATTAACATTTCGAATTGTATATATGATTAGCAAAATTCTAAATAACATTTCAAAATTTCTATTTTTATGATTCGTATATAATAATTATAATAATTAGTTCAATAATTTAAAATTTACTTTTATACTAATACTCTATTGAAATTATTCTACTCTCCAAATTATAAACAAGTTCTAGAATTAGCAAAGAAGGTTTAGTAAAGACCTTGTAACATGCAGTAATATTTTTTTTTTCAAGGAAAAAAAAAATAAATAAACTCGCAACGTATTTAAAGCTTTCACATAAGAAGGTAAAACGCATACAAATCAAGTTACAATCATCCTTCAATAATCAAACTCTTCTATAGAATCACCAACCGCATGATATTGATGAACTTTTAAAATTTAATTCAGACAAGTTTATAGTACTTATACATGTTTGTATAACAAACTGTTTTCGTATGGAATCACTTATTCTTACGTAACTACAATTATTTCAAATATAAAGGTATGGGTGGAGATGAAAACTGTGCTGCAATTCGAGCAAATTCCTGAACAATGTGGATTATTTTATTTTGAAGTTGACTTTATAGATAAAAGGAAAAATGGGTGTGTTGTAAAACTTTAATACAGCTTTTTTCTGTTATATAAAAGGTGATTATTTAAAATTTGCCGAAAATTCTATTTTTCAAATTCCATAGGAAGGTGAATAGGGTTTTGCACAAAATCAGCTAGTCCAAATAAAAAGCCACCTTTTCGTTAAATGAATTATTTTATTGTAGGCTGGTATTATGGTGATAATGGAAATACGTATTTCAACTTTATTTTTTCAACCAATTTGGATATGGACCAAATTTTATGCCCGGTGATACTATCGGTTATTGTTTAAACATTAGAATAATACGGTATTTTATACCAAAAATGGCGTGAATTAGGTGAAATCATATAGATTAAGGAATATAAACAGACCATTGTATAAAGGTCTCTGATATATGTTTTCATCTTTGCTTTTCTGATTCAAAGATTTTCCATTTTACATGCATTATTTTGAACTTCTTCTTATCAAATAAGATATAATAAATATTATTTTTTTTTATTGTAATTAACTATTTTTTGATATATAATTCAATAGTTATTATATATATATATCTAAGTCTTATAAATAGTATACTATTTCTTTGATATTAATAGCAGAGTTTAATAGCATTAATAAATGAAAATTTGTATAAAGATTTGACTTTTTACAATATGAACACTTTGCAGTAAATGTATAAATTTCTAAAAATTAAAATTTTATTTTATAAGCTAAATAAAAATTTTTTAGTAAATGAGATTTAACATTAACTAACAATTAAAAATGTTGCAAATATTTCCTAAAGAATGACCATATCATTTCTTGTATCGTGTGCAAAAAAAGACTGGCTGGTTTTAATTAAACATTCAAAAAGTCACGGGACTACCGATCATTTTTTCCGGTAAATTTTTTTGGAGAAAGTTTTTCGGAATCAAAGTCGAAGCAATATGGTACATTTAGATCATCTTTTAAAAGACACTCTAACCGACTATTTGACTCATCACTCTGAAACTCGCAAGTCTTTTGGATGAAATTAAAAGAATGGGGATATTCTGGAATCTATCACGTGTAGATAACTCTAAATTTTATTTGTTATTTTTATATTTGGATTGTTCCAGTCAGTGTATGATTTTTTAATGCGACACACATAAATTTTGTAAAAATGTGCGAATTTCCGCACAATCATAATTATTGGTATTATACACAAAAAAAAAAAATTTAATATGGCAAATACTATAATAATTTTTGCTTATTTTATCATATGAGTTTATTTAAAGAAGAAAGGTTTACCCTGATAAGTTTAACGTATTTACTATGAAATTTTATGGAATTACTTTTTTTGATCATGAAGTGTTTTTTTTTTTAATAAAATTTTATAAGTAATTAAACATAATATTGCTGACGATCTTTTTTTTATTATTTATTTAATGAACTTCACCGTGACATTGCCATAAGAAAAACGCCCAAACTTTTAGTTTCGTTTTAAAATGAAAAATGAAAATTCTGTTAGTTATTGTTTCTATAATCTTTTCCCATGGTATTTTTTCGCAGCAATGGGAATTTTCACAATCGTGGAAATATTTAAGATCATTGACTAGCCAATCATCTGCTATTTACACTATCCAAAAGGTTAAAAAACAAAAAATTCAAAAGTTTTAAAAAAAAAGATAACCTTTTTAATCATTGGTTTGATTAACCTTATTCATCATATGTTTTGAAATATTTGTTACTTATAATGGGTGGTCCATGAGAGAAAATATAAATTTTAACTTGCCCAATTTGTTTATTTGCTTCATTCATTAAAAATAGTAAATGTGTATATATATATCATATGTATGTAGAAAGAGATATATATACACGCGCACCACCCCAAAAAAAATACCACATCCTAAATCAAAAAATAATTGATGATGAGCGAACAAGAAATCAAAGCTAACGTAATGGATCGTCTTTCCAAGTTTACGGATCTCATTAAGGCTATTCGTAGACCTCCTCCACCTGAACAAGGTGATGGTGTGTTGGATAAACCTCTCACTAGTTCAGAAGTTAGCGACAGCCTCATCAAGGATATCGAAGCCTTGGGACTTAAAGAATCCGTCGAAGATATCGTTTTTACCATCAAATTGCTCGCCTTGGGTACTAAACCGTTGGATGATTCCCAATTCCAGGTAATTTAAAATTTTAACTTCTTGAATTCAAAAATCGCTCTAAAAATTTTCTTCCCTTATAATTATAGTTGGAAAGGATAGTTCGGATTTTGTCAAAACTTCCATCAAACAGTAATCTCTTGCATGAAGTAGAGAAACTTTTAATATCGGTTTTATGGTCAGATATTTCCAAACCACCGAATATGTGGGCAAATGATTTTTATCGTTCAGCAGATGGTTCAAACTATTCACGCGTATACCCTGGGATTGGAAAATCCTATTCACATTATTCAAGAAATGTTCGTATCGATCGCCCACCGCTTTTGAACGTTCCCGATCCGGAAACTTTATTTGACACTTTAATGGTTCGAAAAGGATTCAAACCTCATCCTTCATCAATTAGTTCAATGTTATTTTACCTAGCAACTATTATCACACACGATCTCTTTGATTCTTCACCGAATGAACCACACATAAATCAATCATCATCTTACTTAGACTTGTCACCACTTTATGGTAGAAACTTGGACGAACAAATGAGAGTCAGACAAGGACGCCTTGGTCTTTTAAAACCTGATACTTTTTCTGACCTGAGAATCATTTTACAACCTCCCGGTGTTTGCTGTTTATTGGTTCTATTCTCGCGTAACCACAACTATATAGCTAAACGTCTCTTACAAATTAACGAAAATGGACGATTCAGTGTTAAAGATCCAAACGACCCAGAGGAACTTAAAATTCAAGACGAAAATCTATTCCAAACAGCAAGATTGGTCAATGGCGGTCTCTATCTACATACCATTCTTCATGATTACTTGCATACTATTCTTGGTCTTAATAAGACTAATTCCGAATGGTATCTCGATCCCACTTCAAATTTTCCAAAGGACACCTTGACTAACCCAACTCCAACTGGCATGGGTAATCAGATAGCTCTTGAATTTAATTACATCTACAGATGGCACCCAGCAATCTCCAAAGATGATGAAACATGGATTGATGACCAGTTCAAGAGAATATTGGGTAAAGATTACCCTAAGGAAGGAGAAGAGGTTAGTTAATTTGCGTTGACTTTTGATGATGCAAAAAAAAAAAGTTGGAGAGGAAATGGTGGCTAATTATTTTCTTGGTTACGTTTACTTAGATACCGGTTCCGGTATTTACACAAAGATTGAAGGAATGGCGTGAATCGTTACCATCAGAACCGGAAAAACGAACCTTTGGAGGTTTGGAACGCATTAAAGAAGGTGAACTTAAAGGCACTTTCCGTGATACTGATCTAGTCAAGGAATTGGTTCATGCCACAGATCAAGTAGCAGGTGAGAATCCGTCTTATATTGTTTATATTATGCATTTGATATGCATTCTACTGTTCTCATCTTAATCATCACCATCATCATCATCAATTTTATTTTTTAAAAAAAAAAATAAATAAATAAAAGGTTCATTTGGAGCTAATGGAGTTCCTCGAATACTCCGTGTGATTGAAATCCTTGGAATTAAGTCAGCTCGTAAAATGGGCGTTTGTAGTTTAAACGAATTGCGTAGTTTCCTCAATTTGGAACCTTACAAATCTTTTGAAGACATGAACCCCGATGAAGAAGTTGCTAAAAGTCTTCGTTTACTATATGGTCATGTTGATAATGTAGAATTATATCCTGGTGTCATTGTCGAAAAGACAAAACCGCCAATGATAGGATCTGGCATTTGTATAAATTATACCATCAGTCGAACGATTCTATCGGATGCTGTGAATCTCGTCCGTAATGATCGTTTCAACTCAGACGAACTTAATCCGCATAACTTGACCAATTGGGGTTACAATGATATACAGTCTGATCCGAAAATTTCTGAAGGAAATCTTTTATATAGGCTCCTTTTGCGTAACACTCAAGGATGTTATAAGCCGAATTCTGTCTATGCAATGTTCCCATTCGTCGTCCCGGCCCAAACAAAAAAATATCTTGAAACAAAAGGAACTGTTGATCAATATGACTATAGCACACCGGCTGTTACCGAACAAGAACAACAAAAGACTCATGTTGTGCGCAGTTACCGTGCATGTCACGAAATCCTTTCAAACAAGGATGCCTTTAACGTGGTCTATGACCCAAAGATGAAGCTTCTTATGCGTGGTGTTGGGTACTTCCTTGGTTTCGATGATACAAATGCTCATGATCGAGATCGAACTCGTTTGGACAAAGCCTTTTATCCTAAGGACAGTGACAAGTTTTTCTCTGGCATCAGACAATTCTTCTTGAAAACCACACAAGACTTGATTGATAAAAAGAAGATAACATTCGATGGTAAAACTTACCAGATTAATGCGGTCCGAGATGTTTGCAATCTTGCACCCGTACATTTTGTATCAGAATACTTTGGTGTTCCTTTGAAAACTCAAGAATCACCTCACGGCGTCTACACAGAACAAGAAGTTTATTTCCAACTTACCATTATATTTATGTATATCTTCGTTGATACTGATCCTGCAGATAGTTTCAAGCTCTCACAAACTGCCAAGGGAGCCTCGGAGCATTTGCATGATGTCATGCAAAAAATTGTCGAAATAGTTAGCGGTGGATCAACATTAATTGAAAAAGCCGCCGATTCTCTTATCGGTGCTGATGTGAAAGTGTCACCTCAAGCTGAACAGTTGATTAAAATATTAATGAGTCAATACAAAGACTCAAACTTAGCTACTTGGAATATAATCGGTACAATCTCCGGTGCTGTCGCAATTTTAGGTGAAGCGGCGTCTTTGGTTGTTGAATTCTACTTACGTCCAGAAAACAAGTCACATTTGGAAGAGATTCGAAAATTAGCTGAAAAGTCTGACGAAGAGTCGGAAAAATTGATACTTGGATACGTTCTTGAAGCGTTAAGATTTAATCCTAGCATTCCTGGCCTCTTCCGTCGTGCTACTGAATCTATCAGCGTTGATAACGGATCCGAGAAATTCAACAAGGATGAATTAATCTTCCTTTCTTTAAGTTCAGCTCATATGGATCCCTCAGTCTTCCCAGAGCCAGACAAGATTAACCCGCGTCGTCCATCTGATTCATATTTAACTTTTGGATACGGATTTCATAGGTGTTTTGCGAAACCAGTCAACTTTATTGCCATTCCGACAATTGTCAAGACCATTCTCAAGCTCAAAAACCTTCAACGCGCTTCTGGCAGAGCTGGTCAGATCAATCAAATTAAAGATGATGCATCTGATTATATTTCTTCTCAAGGCACCATTTTTTCATTCCCAACTGATATGGTACTTAACTTTACGAACTGAATCCGAATTTCATAAATCACATAGTTGAGGCCTTTTTATAAAATTTTTAATTTGTTGACTTAATAATTAAATTAATATTATATTGTAACTAAATTAAACAATAAAACATTATTATTTTACGAAAAAGACTTTCTGTTATAATTAATAATATTGTCCTAAATGTTGATAGCCTATGATTGTTCCGAAACCAAACAAGAAAGATTTACGATTCCACCATGTAACTATAAAACCTATAAATTAATTGCAGCCTTTTACCAAGACTTGTTCTTACAAAGAAAAACTTTTGACCAAAAAGGCCGAGCTAATCGAATTTACCGCAGATAGTCGATTAATCAAGGACTGCTGAATTTTTTTACTGCTCCAATAGAACGTTTGATTACGATATTCTTGAATATCAAGAAAAGCGAAAATTTATATGGAACATAAAAAGAAGCGGAAAATTCGATTAGCAATTCTTCTATATGTCACCTTGTTATTTATTACTTTGTAGAACGTCGTTACGAAGGAAATCAACAATTTGTTACAGTAAATTTGACTTTGGTTGATCTTTTACTTGTAAGTACAATGAACTAACCGAACTTGGGGGATCGGCAAATGATCAAATTCGAAATTCTTCGGAAACCGGGACACAAGACTAACGAAAGAGAACAATCACGTATCGACTCAAATAACATCTCGAGTCAATAATTTTACACGGGGACAGTCAATTTTACATTTTATATGCCTATTAAATCTCCACTCCATTCATTCAATTCAAGTGTAATATTAAATAGAGACGTGTAATATTTTATAAATAATTATTACCCTTCTACAAGATAATATCCCTATAAAAAATGCCACTTCAGAATGCTTCCATTATATCTCTGTAATTATATTTGAGTCCGTAAATGTTCAGTGTATATTATAGGCGCGAAAATTGATGAATATGCAATCCGGATCTTTCCATCCAAATAGCTTAACGCATCAAGTTGTTCATTACGAGCTATTTTGATAGTATTTCGACATTTTTACCTTTTTAATTCAAAAATTCCTCATAATTGCGAGTAGAATGACACCCTTTACAAATTTTGTTTTGTTGATTTGACGTAATGGCGTAGCAAAAATATATATTTTTCATAAAATTTATGATCCTTTGTAAAATAAATAAAACTTGAGATTGTGTTGTTATGAAAGGGGCATGAAAAAAAAATTTTTTAGAACATAACGCTTAAAAAAACTTGAAACAATTATTAATCTTAACTACCGAAAATCATTTCCGAAGTCACGTGTTACCCGGTAAAAACTAATTTTTGAATGCCCGGTCATTCCGTGTCATTTAGCCTTTGAAATAATTTGGGTTATTTGCTCAGTAGGTTTATAATATGATAAAATTTCGTACAAGTATATTCACTATTATCATTATACTCCGAAAGTAATATGATCTACATATTTTTTCCAAAATTTTTATCGGAAATCTGATCTTTGAACTTTATTTTTGAATTAAACTTTTTGTTTGATTCGTGTATAACATCAAATCACGAACACCATAGAGTAAATGGTAATTGCAAATTTGCAAGTTGGGAGGTGAGTTTTAAGAAATTGGTCTAGGAGTATAATTTATAATGTAATAGTCTAAATTTACCATCAAATTCATTATGTCATTATTATTTCATTGCTGCATCATTATTTGATTACGAAAATTGCTTGGCGCAGTAAGTGAATGGCATATCGTTCCAAGCTTTTTTGTTTCAATTCATTGGACTTTTGTTTTGTCGTCCAATTCCAATTTGGTCCAAGTTGATTTTTAAGTGGGAAATTTTCGAGAGTTTATTTTTTTGAACAATCATACCTGAAACCGGTTTTAAGCTAAAAAAAAATTTGCCAACCCTTAAATGGTGATTTTAAGTTTATTTTCAAATATAAAAAATATATAAATATCAAAATGACAATTTATATTATAATAAAATCACAAGAATTTTCTTAAAATATAATTTTGTTATGTAAAATAATTTGTTTTAAACAGTTAAGTTCCATATTATAAATGACCTAGTCATGGGTCATTTAGCTTTTAAAATGACCTAATGACTAGTCAAATTAATTTAGGTCATTTAGGCCTTAAATGGCATAATTTGTTTTTACTGCATAAAAAATAAACACATAAATCAATGGTCCCTGTTACAAAGATCTTAATCACGTCAACGTAAATAAAAACTTTAATAAAATGATTCTGGAAATCGAACCATAATTGACAAACAAAATAAATCATTTGTGTGGCTGCAAATATTCTTTTGGAATGATAAATATCCTTTGTGAAATGAAAATATCATGTGTATTTGGCTTCTCAGCTCAATAGGATTGTATAAAGGTTATACTTCATATTTGCCATCAGGATATTCATTAATGATAATTTAACCGAGTTCTTTTCTTATATATATCACCAATTTTTTTTTATATTGGAATTGGAAATTTCAATAAAATGTTTTTTGCAACCATTTTGGTTTTTTATCTTATATAGCTTACAAAATTTATCAATCATTAAAAATACCCGAAGGACTTAAAGATGTACCAACAATAAGTTAAGTTATTTGGATTTTTTAAATCTATGTTCTCTGACAAACGTTGGGAAGATTCACGACAAGTTATTGAGAAAGATGGAATTGGAAAAGTAACCAATCTTATCATTCTTGTACGATTTATTAATTTTAAAAGAAAATTTACTAAAAACGAAATAAATAAATAAATTATAGTTTTGGTTCAATGGAGAATGGTATGTCGTTACTACCGATTCGGAACTTATAAAAGATGTATTTGCGAAAACAGTTTTTTTTTTTTTTTTATTTTTTTTTTTGATTCCTTATTTTGTTTAAACATTATAATTTGAATTAGATTTGTATCCTAAAGCATCGCTCGAAGAAGCGTTTCCCGGATCTTTAATGGCTAGTTACTACGGAACAAACGTAGTATTTTCCAACGGAGATGTAAGTACATTTGAAATATCTCTAAATATAACATATTCTTTGACTGACATTCGAATGCCTTATTGATATATAGGTTTGGAAGCGTCATCGGTGAGTATCGTCAATTTCATTTATCATAAATAGATTATAGAATTAATTTTTCTTTATATTCTAGGTTTATTACAAATCCTGCGTTTAAAAGTATGCCCATGCAATTATTTGATGAAATTACTGTGAAATTGCTGAAGGTCGTCGAAAAAGTTGATAATGAACCCACCCATAGAGGTAAAAGGACTTATGGATAGGTAAATAATCTCATATTTTTTTTCTGTAATTAGGACGAAAGTTTTTAATTTATGAACTATTTGAACTATTTATTATAGACTGATTTAGACGTACTTATAAGAATTGCTTTCAGATTTGATTTTAATGTAAGATACTTTTTTTTTAAAAAAAAAAAATAAAAAAATGATTAAATAATTTATATTAATAGAACCTTGAAGATCCCATATCATGAAATAACAGAGGAATGTAATAAACCAAATATTTTATTATCCCATTCATTGAATACATCCCATATTTTAATCGTACTGAAGCACGTAAAAAAGCCGCAAATATGAATAATTTATTTAACGGTCTTATTGAAAAGAAACGTAAATCAATGGAAACGGATGAATTGAGTAAAAAAAAAGACAATAATTCAGCTGATTTATTAGAACTTTTCTAACAATCCAAAATATCCCATGTCAGACGAAGAAATGCGAGTAAGTATCATAATTTGTTATAAACCATGATCTTTTTGAATTTATAGCATAATCTTGCAATATTTATGTTAGCTGGACATGAGACTAGTAAGAGAACTTTTTAATAATTTATAATTATTAAATAATTATTTAAATTTAAACCTTCATTTCTGAAATAATTAAATTAGCTGCAACTGTTTTGACAACCGTATTATATGTCTTAGCAACCCACAAGGTATTTCAAATATTATTTTTTTTGTTATTAATTTGGATTTATCTTTATTCAATAAGGATATTCAAAGCAAAGTTCGTGAGGAATTATTATGCGTTCTTGGAGATAATTTAATCCCGACCACCGAACAACAAAGAGAATTAAAATATATGAACATGGTTTTACACGAAAACTTAAGATTGTATCCTCCGGTATGTATTTTTTAAGCTTTCAAATTTTTGTAACTTGTCCAAGTTTATTTTATATTAAATAATATGTAATTTTTTTTAATTAAAGGTTCATCAATTACCACGAAGAGAAAATTCAGAGATTATTAATTTTCGAAATCATACATTTTTGTCAAAAATATCCATAATAGTTAATATTTATGGAATTCATCATTCACCAAAATATTGGAAGAATCCTGAAGAATTTATTCCTGAAAGATTTGAGAATGAACATGATGAAAAATGACGAGATCAACATACTTGGTTACCTTTTGGTGGTGGTTCAAGAACGTAAGTCAAAGACTTTTTTTTTGATTTTGGTTGGGTGTATAACTAATTTATTGTTATTATTATTATTAAATAGATGTATAGGTAATAATGTAACACTTATTGAAGAAAGAGTGATGTTGTGTACTTTATGTAAGTTGTCTATAAAATCTTTTTATATCAATTTTTTTTATTTTCTCTATTTAGTGAGAAAATATGAGGTGTCTTTACCAGCAGATAGTATTCATAAAGATAAACTACATCTTGATCAATTTAATATTATATTTACGAGATTGCAGCCATTACACTTAATATTTAAAAGGAGAACAAATTAAATAAGCATTATTATGGCGCTTTGCGAGAAAGACCAAGAAACGTTTTTGCATAATATAAATTTTTTCCAGAAGATTTCCGCCCTTTTTATTGCAAAGATTTTATTTCAATATCAAATGTATTATATTCTTATTTTGTTGTAATGTTAGTTCATATAGTTTTGTATTTTTAATTGCATTGTCCATATCAAAATAAAAGAACTTTTTATTATAAATAAATTACAAAACTCATATTGATAATTTATATTATAAAAGTCTTTATTTTAAATAAATGTTAAACCTTGTAGACTTTATAAATTTTTTTTTTGCCTATATAGTTCGACTGTACTGAAAAATAACAATTCGCACTATTTACGGGAAAATATAGGAAATGAGAATATGTTATATTTAGTAATTTTATTTTAAATGTCGATCGCATTATTTAAGAAGAAAAAAATTTTAGTTGCGTTCTCTATTTTTTAAATAAAAATTTCAGCAAAGAATTAATATTCAAAGTTAATAAAGGGTAAAGTTCATTATTGAATTAAATTTAGCTCTGAATTATACTTATTATTTTAAATGAAATGCAATGTATTAAAAAAATTGAATTATTATCATCATTTTAAATCATTATGTAATCAACTTCGGAATATAAAAGAGGTTGTTTAATAAGTTGATTAAAATATTGGCCCAACATAAATGATCGACTGTAATACGTATTTACAATATCCATGTCACTTTGTGTTAAAGACTTGATTCTACGAGAGGAGTAAAGAAGCTTTGCTTTTTGAGTAAATCCTTTTTTGTTGAATAATTCATTTTTTGCACGTCTTTTTTTTTTTAAGAAAGAATATTAGAGGGTAGGGTCACCTTCGAATTGTATAATTACGCAAATAAAATTGATTAGAAAAAGGAAAGCCTATCCCTAGAATTGTAGAAAGAAAATGCCAAGAATTTTTTATCTTCTCAATAGTTAGGATATTCTCCCGCAGTGCCAAAGGTATTTATACGTTATTTTAAATTCCTTAATAATTCTTTATACATTAGTTTTTTAAAAATTATAAAAAATAAATCATTATAAAACATATGGAATTTTGATATGGAATCATTAAATATGTTAAATGTCATTATTAATATTTTAAATAAAATTACCTAGCGAATACTATGAAAAAGATCCAAATTGATTCTCAGCTACCCTTATTAGCTTTCATTATCTCTGACATATAATGAAATCAATTCAAGAAACTGGTCTGCCATGGGCAACATAGCTCTTTTCTATGGAAAGGCTATGTGAAATATTAATATACTTAATCTGTTCTCAGCAGCATCCATATACAAACCTTATAAATCAGATAACTATGTGGACACAATTTGCACACTTGCAATACTTTGCTGAATTAATTTAAATTATAAAAAGAAATTTTAGGTAATTATTGAACACATTCAAAAATATGGAAAACTGTGAACTAAATCGGGATTATTAATTAGCTCAAAATTTGCTAACCGCAAAGGAGACATTGCTCAAAACAACTATTCAATTGCTGTAAGAAATTTTTATTTAAATATTATACTTTTTTGAAAATTTTGCTAAATATCTTGATATTATATAAGCATAGCTTTTAGTTGATAAAAATGCGCATTTACCAAAAGCTCCTGTTGATTTTGAGGAGCACGAGTTTTATGGTCAAACTTTATTTTATTTTGTGCAATGTATTTAATAATGAGTTATCAATGCTTGTCTTTATACATTGGATAAGAAATCCAGAGAAATTAGGCAATCGCATACTATTTTTTTATTGGTGAAATAGGTGTGATTAATGTAACCGCAATTAACGTTAATTGCTGTGTGGGATTTCTTAAAGTGGCAACAAATAAGCATATTATAATTGATAGAGAAAATCGGGTTACATTTAGATAAGAATTGAGGTCATAATTAGAATTCAATTATTAAATTTACAGATCATAATCAGAATTTTTTCAAATTAAAGGATCATTTTCTAGAAAATTATCTATTTTATTATATATTTAAATTTTGGCTAAAATATTATTTCAAATGCAATCGGAATATATCAAAAAAGCATTTTTATAGGATACACTCTGGAATTTCTTATTTTTTTATTCAAATCACATTAACAGTGATTAAAAAATAATAATTCATTATAATTCAAACATATTTGACACAAAAATCAAGTGTTAATTTGGTACATTCTTGAGTATAATACTTTTTTAGGTATTATACCAAATATAATGAACGTGACACAAAAATTCTTTGATCCTTAGTTGTATTATAAGAACTTGTGTTATTTGTAATTGTGTTTTTGTTGATCATCACGCATAATAATAATTTCAAAATAGCCGATTTACATCCGGTGCAGAGACGATGATTTCCGGCTTTAAGCAAAAAAGCCGCAGATTTTGCCGAATGTTATACTAAAAGCAGAAATTGAAAAATAGTTAGCAGATTTTCGCAGATTTTAAAAGATATTGTGTGTCACACACATTATATCGACCAATTAAAATTGGTCAGATCGAAAAAATTTATCAATAAATTTTTTTTTTTGAATTAACCGTTTTACGGTTAATGATTAATAAAGAATGGTTCGTAAAGTAACTATTTATACTCATGTGGCTGAATATTCTAATGATTTTAGAGTTGATGATAGTTTTTTACTTTGCATATATTGTAACCATTCTGTTAAGTGGGAAAAAAAATCAAGTATTAAAGATCATATTTAAGGTGTTACGCATTGTGCAAAAAAAAGAGAATATGAAAACAAAGAAAAAACCAATGGAAATTTTTTACAACAGAGGACAATTGCCTCAACTATTTTAAATGCTAATAGCAAAAAAGAATTAATAGAAGATTTAATTCATGCTTTTGCTGTTGCTAACATACCCTTAGAAAAAGTGAATTCCCTTCTTCCTTTTTTTCAAAAACATATAAAACAAGAAGAGTTTATTCCTCAAGCACCCACTTTACGTCAAATATACTTACCTCAAGTTTTTGAAAAACATTTGGATCAAATTAAAC
>CAMKVN010001722.1:0-16762 GCA_946474995.1 Funneliformis geosporum
CTGTGCATATAAATTAATCTACATGCATATAAATAAAAAATTCCTTTGATAATTATAATTATTTCCCTGATAATATTTATACTTGCTTTGGTAAAGAAGATGAAAAGGCCAAAGTATATGACCTGTTTATGTAATAGGTATAGATAAAATTCAAAGAATTCGTTCTCTCTTTCAATTACAATAATTACATAAATTGATGGTGAAAAATGCCGCTTATACGTTGACAATTATGCCTTTCTACTCATTAGTGTCAATTCATATTGTTTTTAATATCAATAATTGAAAAAAATAAAATCAAATACAGTATAGAGGTCTGATATAAAAAGTTGTTATTGTAAAAATATGAAAAAATTAGTAATCTAAAAAAATTATTCTTTATGATTTACTGTATAGAATTTTAGTATATAAATATTATAAGAATAGACGTAATTTATAATCCTTTTGCTCTTCTATGATGGGAATGACAAAATGATATATCTTTTGTAGTAAAAATTTACCTGAGAGATCGATACACTGATTTTATTTTCAGGTTTTGATTGCGCAAAAATCTATTCACATGGCTGACGATCGATATGTCAATTCTGGCAGATCTATTGGAATTGACTTTTCTGACCTTTAGAACTATTTGAAAGATAGAAGATATACATGTATGTCAAAATGAGACTTTGATATCAGGGATCAATTAATAAGCATTTCTGTCATCCAAGCCGCAAGCCTCCTGATGTTTTCAAAGGATGCCGTAATAAAAACACTTCATTTTGCTCTTAGTAATGGTAGAATTTGAACAATATTGTAATTAGATAGTTCTTCTCTTTGGTCATTACAGAGCGCTGACAGAGGCAGTATAGTCGCTCATTTAATAAATTTATTTTCTTTATTTATTTCAATAAAAACTTTATTTAATACATTTATATTACATCGTATTCAATAAACTAAATAAAATACATTAATTACCTTCCTCCTAAAACTAAGGTAACACCTGCTACTAAAATTTTTGAATGGTTTTTTAATAATGCTTTCATAGAAGTAATTTAACTATAAACTTTATAATTACGCACTTAAATAATATGTAATAGTTATTTATCGCGAAATCAGAGATATATATCATCAGAGATCATGGCGGAGCTGTGATCCCTGTGATATCTGCGATTGAGTAGTAAATAACTAATATATTCATAGCTATTAACACCCATGATAAAAAATGATTTCGAAATAAATATATCATGTTTTGATAACTTTATCAATAAATATACTTTTAAAAATTAAAATAAAATTATATAATAATAAACAATTATAACTGTACGTTAGCTTCTAAATAATATTTACTATCTAACATTAAAGTATTATTGAACTAGAAAAAGTAATTTCAATTATCAAAAAATAATTAAAGTGCTCAAAATACAGAAAAAACAACGAAAATGGCTAGAACATTTTGAAAATTTTTGAAAAAATATGACTGATTTTTATCCACAAGAGGAGATATGAAATTCGATTATATTACTTATTTATATTAGAAAATAAAACTAAAAGAAAGAGTGACTGAATATATAGCAATATAAATGATTTAACGAATGTCATTATCAAAAGACGTGTTATTTTAATTAGAATTATAATAATTTTAACACTGCAATATTAAATAAATTCATTGATAAATAATTTCTAGTACGATTTTCAAATGATATAACCTAGTAATGACGAAACATTGATATTAACCTGGAAAATTCAACTCCAATAATAAGTCCAGTAAAATATCGATGCGTAATATCATGGGCGAATGATTAATAAACGGGAAATATCAAGTAATATATATTAGAATATTATATTTATTTTTTATGTTAAAATTTTAATAGTTATTGATATTCATCGATAAAGTTTATGTATTGATATATTTAACAACAAGTTATTATTATTATTCTCATTAAATTTTGATAAATTCCTAATTCACTCTAACTGTAATGATCATTAGAGATGTCAAATAAACAGTTAGCTTAGAAACTTTTTAAACAACAATAATAAATCACAATTCGTATTGTATATAGCGATAGAGTAATAGTTTAAAATAAGTATAAAACTTTGTTTATATAAAAATTAATATATAATTTAATTAATTATGTTTCCATAAAATTGAAATGAAGTCAACAAAATCTGTTATTACACTCAATCCTTTGGACACTTCTGGAAAACTTGTAATTATATTTTATTAATTTCTCTCGCTTAGATCATTTTTTTCAAATTAGCACATAACTTAAAGCACGCGTTTATGTTTGAAGCAAATATTATTGCTTTAATAAAAATCTGTTCAAATAATTATGTTTTTGAATGAAGTCTTATATTGGTTATAATATTATGTACTGTATAAGGATTTAATAGATAAAATAAATATCAGATAATGAACCCATATCAAAAATATATTATATAAAATACAATTTAAATTATTAAATATCAAAATATGTCGTTTTGGAAATATAATCTATAAATTAAAACAATTGATTAATTTGTGAATTAATAGCTAATATTTTATACCTTTACTTACCATTATTGATATTTGCATTACAATTATCTTCATCTAATAAAAATCAATAAATAATTATTATTCAGTTATTTAGAAAAATGAAGATTTAATTTATAATTTACCAATAATTTTTGAACTTTTTAAACATCCTGTGAATTCTGGTAAGATTATTGTGCTACTATATAGCTTATTTTCTATAATAGGTCCAATATCTGGTGATATTATAATTTTAGTTGGATTGTTTTCTTCATTCAAAATGATTTCATCAATAAGTTCCCAAATTTCATCAATATTTGGTCTTTTATTGGGATTAAAGTTCCAACAGTTTTGCATTAATTCAATATAACCTTTAGGTGCATTTGTAATAATAGGAGGACGAAAACCATCACATATTTGAATAATCAGATCTGTATCAGAATCTTGAAAATTCCAAAAAGGCCTTCTACCTGCCATTATTTCCCACATTATCATACCAAAGCTATATATATCTGAAGCTTTAGTATATTTTTCATATTTTTGCCCTTGAAAAATTTCTGGAGCAATATAAGGAATCATACCATAACATTTATTATCATTAACTGATAATTCAGTTGATAATTTACTAATTCCTAAATCACTTATTATAACATCATATTCATTTTCGCAAAGAATATTTTTACTATGAAAATCTCGATGAATAATTTTTTGTTTATGAATATGATTAAGTCCTTCCATAATTTGCTTTAAAATATTTAATTTTTTATCCCAATTAAGATTAATAAAATTTTTTGTTAAATAATGTTTTAAATCATATTTATAATATTTCATAATTATTACTAAATCTTCTGTATTAGGATTTTTAGTAATTCCATAATATCTATTTAAATATAAAAAAGAAGTCATAAATCCTCCATTTAAATCAATATTATAAATTATATTAAGCTATATTTATTAAATATTTATAATTAATATAAAATTCATGTAAAATAAAAATTATTATAATCAAATTAAATTTACCTCATTTAATTCATAAGAAGTTATGTTTTTAGAATTTTTAAGTTGTTTTAAAGCAACTATTAAATTAGAATCATTAAGTTCAAAATCTTCAATTTCTTCATTCCAATAAGATGGACCATTTATCCAAATAGCTTTATATACTTTACTAAATCCTCCTTCACCAACAATTTTTATATTTTTAAATTGATTATAAGGAATAAACTTCATTCTGCTAGATTCTTGAATAAAATTTATTTGTGTAAATTTAATAAAATCATCTATAATTTTATTTCCACTTGATATATATAATAATTTAGATTGATAGCAAATAATACAAATTTCATTATTTTTTTTTAAAGATCTTCTTTTTTTAAAACAATTATTACAAATAGTATAATTCTCATTTTCTGATTCAATTATAAATCCTTTAATTAATTTTAATTTATTCATATAATTTTTATAAAATTTACTAGAAATATTTATATTTGTATTTTTTAATACTTCTTGATACCAATATAAAGCATATGCTAAATTCTTTTCTGTTCCTTTACCATTTTCATATAATATTGCAAGACTATACTGTGCATTAGCATTATTATTTTCTGCAGCTTTTTGATACCAATAAAAAGACTTTTCTAAATTCATTTCTGTTCCTTCACCATCTTCATATGATAATGCAAGATTATACTGTGCAAATACATGATTATTTTCAGCAGCTTTTTGATACCAATAAAAAGCCTTTTCTAAATTCTTTTCTGTTTCTTCACCATTTTCATATGAAAGTGCAAGATTATATTGTGCATTTACATTATTATTTTTAGCAGCTTTTTGATACCAATAAAAGGTTTTTTCAAAACTTTTTTCTGTTCCTTCACCTTTTTTATATAATAGTGCAAGACTATATTGTGCATTAGTATCATCATTTTTTGCAGCTTTTTGATACCAATAAAAGGCCTTTTCTAAATTCTTTTCTGTTCCTTTACCATTTTCATATGATAATGCAAGATTATATTGTGCAAAAGCATGATTATTTTCAGCAGCTTTTTGATACCAATAAAAGGCTTTTTCTAAATTCTTTTCTGTTCCTTTACCATTTTCATATGATAATGCAAGATTATATTGTGCATTAGTATCATCATTTTTTGCAGCTTTTTGATACCAATAAAAGGCTTTTTCTATATTCTTTTCTGTTCCTTTACCATTTTCATATGATAATGCAAGATTATTCTGTGCATTTATTTGTCCATTTTTAGCAGCTTTTTGATACCAATAAAAGGCTTTTTCAAAATTCTTTTCTGTTTCTTCACCATTTTCATATGATAATGCAAGATTATATTGTGCATTTGCATCATTATTTTTTGCAGCTTTCTGATACCAATAAAAGGCTTTTTCAAAATGCTTTTCTGTTCCTTCACCATTTTCATATGATAATGCAAGATTATACTGTGCAAAAGCATGATTATTTTCTGCAGCTTTTTGATACCAATAAAAGGCTTTTTCTAAATTCTTTTCTGTTTCTTTACCATTTTCATATGATAATGCAAGATTAAACTGTGCAAAAGCATGATTATTTTCTGCAGCTTTTTGATACCAATAAAAAGTCTTTTCTAAATTCTTTTCTGTTCCTTCACTATTTTCATATAAAATTGCAAGATTATATTGTGCATTTGCATTATTATTTTCAGCAGCTTTTTGATACCAATAAAAGGCCTTTTCTAAATTCTTTTCTGTTTCTTCACTATTTTTATATGATAATGCAAGATTAAACTGTGCAAAAGCATGATTATTTTCTGCAGCTTTTTGATACCAATAAAAGGCTTTTTCTAAATTCTTTTCTATTCCTTTACCATTTTTATATGATAATGCAAGATTATACTGTGCATTAGCATCATTATTTTCAGCAGCTTTTTGATACCAATAAAAGGCTTTTTCTAAATTCTTTTCTGTTCCTTTACCATTTTCATATAATAATGCAAGATTATTCTGTGCATTTATTTGTCCATTTTTAGCAGCTTTTTGATACCAATAAAAAGTCTTTTCTAAATTCTTTTCTGTTCCTTCACCATTTTCATATGAACCTGCAAGATTATATTGTGCATTTGCATTATTATTTTCAGCAGCTTTTTGATACCAATAAAAGGCTTTTTTAAAATTCTTTTCTGTTCCTTTACCATGTTCATATAACAGTGCAAGATTATATTGTGCATTTGTATTGTTATTTTCAGCAGCTTTTTGATACCAATAAAAAACCTTTTCTAAATTCTTTTCAGTTCCTTTACCATTTTTATATAATAATGCAAGATTATACTGTGCAAAAGCATGATTATTTTTAGCAGCTTTTTGATACCAATAAAAGGCCTTTTCTAAATCCTTTTCTGTCGCTTCACCATTTTGATATGATAATGCGAGATTATACTGTGCATCAGCATCATTATATTTTGCAACTTTTTTATACCAATGTTTTAACATGTTTGTTTTAAATGGAGAAGAAAGGTATAAAATAATACAAAATTATTAATGGAAAATTAAGTAGAAATTTTTTTCGTTGTTCTTTATCGAAATCGGCATGCATAAAATATCTTAATTTGTAATCACAAGGATTACAATGCAATGCAATGCAATATTCTACAGAACTTATTTTACGGCATATAAAAGAGTACATTATTTATAGAACATTATCGTTATGAGAAAGTTTTAACTTTAGGTGCACAATACTTCCAAATGTTTATCTAATAAAAAAATGGATTTTTTTTTTTGGTTTTTTTTTTATATAATGCAATTTTAAAAAATATAAATTAAAATGACTTTGTTTTTTTACCTAAATTGAGATTAGAATTTACAACTTAAAAAATTAATTTTTCCAAAAAAAACATTTCTTTTAATATATCGAAAATATGTTATGATAATTTCCAGACCTGCTAATAAAAATATTATGATCTTATTTCCTTCCCTCCTGTTAGTAACGATTATCTGCGTCGGTAAATGACGCCAATCTGAAACCATATTTATAAGCAATTTTTTTATAATAAGTTGACATATCGTTATATAGGTTTGACTTTATATAATTCAATAAATAATTAGAAATAATATGTCGCACAAAATTTCTTATTTATTCTTTTTGTTGAAAGATTTTGATTGGGCGTCGCTTTCATAATTGGTTTACAAGCTGGTAAATTAAAGTTTTCAACGATGCATTTGTTGAAATAAGTATTTATAAACGCATCTTAACAAAATAGTTTATAAACAATCTGAAAAAGTAATAAGAAAATTAAAAATTGTTCAAAGGGAAAACGAATTTTCAAGGTTAATTCTGGTCAAGAGCCGAATAACAATCGTATTGCACAATCTTGCGGAATAGGGAAACGACTAATATTCTTGTTTTGTAATAAAAAAATTTAAGAGATGGTTTTTCTTTATAATAAAAAATGTAAGGATTTCTTTTTTTTTTTGTAATAAAACATTTATACAAATAAAATCCTTATTAACGTCCCAACTTTTTTTTTTTTTTTTTACTATTTTTATCATTTTTATCAAAGATTATGAGCTGAAACAAATCATTATAACAAATTCGTTGATGGATATTGCTCTTATCGTTTTAAATATCTGATATAGGCTAAATGACCATATTTGTTTAATCAGTTGTTAAATTTTGCGCGGCGTGTTACGACACGTTATAGACGAATAACAAATATAGCTTATCATTTTAGCATGATAAATATGATAAATACGATAAAAATTTTTAACCGTTCGACTTCCCCTGTGTACTTATCAAGAAATGACGCTATTACGAATTTACGTGAATTTTCTGTTTGGATATCGTCTACCAGCATCGGCTTATGTCATCATTTTTGTAACTATAAATGTTCAAAAATAAAGATTGTTAACGGCGTTGAATATTAGGACACCAAATAAAATATAATATTAGGTCATATGTATAAGAAATCATATGGCATATTATACTACTTTTCAATTCATTTTTTTACTTTTGTTAAGCGCAAACAAGATATTTTAAAATTGTTAAATTATAAACAAATCCTTATTGATATTTTAATAAAATATCGATTTATCTTTCGTTTTTTCCCTATAGAAAGGAATGATCATCAAACATATTCAATATTTTCCGAATCATTTGTTTCAAATCAGATAATGGACAATGTATCCTTGTCATGTTAAAAGGAATGAAAGGTTTAAATTATCCAAGTATGGTTTATAGTCCCAAATTTCGGTGATTCCAAATCAATTTTATCAAAAGTAGCTTCGGTAATTTCTTTTTAGTAACTTTCCAAAAAGGTATTTAGAGACCTTATTCATCAAATACTCTTGTAAAGTTCACATTTTTCAGTGCTTCGTTTATGGCTTGTTCAAATTTTTCTGAAAGTTTAATATGATTCATATTCATAATAATAATAGAACTACTTATTCAATATTATTACAAAGGGATAAGGTATAAATCTTAAATTATTGATAATTAAAAGTACTCAACTTTTGTTGTTGGACTTCTGGTAACATTTAGTATTAATTCGATTATGGTAATGAGATAAAGTTCGCGCAAATTGCTGGTTATATGATTGATTATCCACTTGGGGAAGATGATAATTTAGCACACAATTTCCATTTCCAACCTAACATTTCAAACTTAATTTCTACTTAAAATTTAGCAACTCTAGGATGCTTTTACCAGCAATTCAAATTATTGCATCAAATCTTAATTGGTAGACGAGAATATTATTATCAGTAATGTCAATAATATTCTTTTGATATAAATTGCTCATACAATTGACTGTTTTTTATAATTTTATCCATCCAAAGTTCTATTTTGGTAAATACCGAAAAGGGGAAACTTTTGAGTGGAAAAAAACATTTCTAGCAATCAAATGACCATATAATTCATACAATTTTCATCATGATCCAATAATGGGTTGTAATTTATTATTAAAGTCATCCTCCACTGAAAATAAACTGCTTCTAATGACGATTAATTAAACATACCCGACTTTTTTTTTTCTTTTCTCCACCTGTCTTTCCCTTCTCCACTTGTCTTTATTATATATCTAACATTACATTAATATTCTTCTTTTTCTACCTGTCTTTCTACATATCTTCTTTGCTTCTGAAGCTACGACTTTTCTTTACTTGTCTCCACCTGCCCTTTTTCTCGCAGAAATTCAAAAATAATATCTGGTAAGTGTAAAACCTTACATATTTTTCTACAGTATGAGGATTAGACTTTTGTCCAAATTAAGATGTGAAAGCAAAGAACTTTGCTTGACTTTCTATTTAAGATAGTTTAATCATTATCGTTATCGTTTTTATAATCTTTTATCACAAGCATCCTAATATTTTAACTTCAATTTTTATTTTATAAAAAAAAACCGTTGGAAGGATGACATCGCATTTACTTCTGTGAAAATATCCAAAAGCTTGGCGCAGAAGAAATCGAGGTGTAGTTAAAATCCATAAATTCTCATCCATTTGTTATGTTAACAAAGGGAATGAATGACGGTGTTGGCCCGATTTTCCTAGCTTTCCTAGCTTTCTCAAGTCAACAAACACTTATTTACTTTTTATTTAGTTCGTCCGATGCATAATTCATATAGTATTTAATTATTACGATTCGCTAGTGTAGTTAGTTATCGCATTATGAAGGCACGAAGAAGATTTAAAGGGTAAAATAAACAACTTGATTAATTAGGAATTCTACTAGCCTTTTCTTTAGACTTATCATCACAAACTAGATTAGTCTAATTAAATCTTTGAGAGAAACTTTTACGACTTGCTATTTTCTTTGTTTTTCTCTAGATTGAATTCCCGATCTATTTATACAAAATCGTTGTTTCAATTTACTAGCAAACATAATAAATTTAACAAATAAAACAAATATAATAGAAATAATAAATAAAACAAATATAATAAATAAAACAGATAAAAAAAAAAATAAGATATTGTTACATTAATAATATACGAAGAAGGACAAATAAGCAATGCAGAATATTCAAGGTAGCTGGTCTTGTTAATTTTTTAGAATTTATTAGCACTTATAATTATTTTATTATTATTATTATTATTATTTTTATTATTATTATTAGTATTATTTTTTTATTGTTATTTTATAGCGTTTATTATTTTTTTTTTTATTATTATTCTATTATTTTTTTTATTAGTATTATTTTTATTAGCGTAGCGTATTTTTTTATTATTACATGCGATCATTAAGTTAGCGCATTTCGGCCAATATTGTTCTCCGTCCAAATTAGTCCACTGGTTTCCTGGACAAAAATGTCCTGTTAAAATTTCACATATATAAATGGCGGAATTTTTCTTTAATAAAAAAAAAAAATTATCATAACAATTATTACAACGATAATTACAACGTTAATACAGTTCATATTCGCTATAATAAATCTTATTCAATCCTTGAAAAGTCCGATAATTCCCTAAACACGAAAACATCGTTATTATTTCCCTTTTACATTTTTATTGTAATAACTCCGAAAGATATAATTAATAAACATACCTGATTGTATAGAGCGCCGACGACGTTGCAGGCAATACGATATCTATGTTGTATTAGATAGGAATTCCGATTATTATTAATTAAATTAGTAAAACAATAAACACGATACCTTCTGCTTACCTTAAAACTCCGTTTATAACCCATAAACACCAAAGAATTGCTATTAATAATATGTAAAACATATTTGATATGTCTGCTATAGCAGACATATTTGACATTTTTGATATGCACCGCAGTTGCTGCGCCAATCGTTGCGTTGACAACGGATATGTAATATCAGATTGTTTACATTTTTGTTGTATTTTGATTAACAGAATTAATAATTTCAGGTATTGAGTCGTACATGGAGGTTGGAACCGGTTCTAAGATTTATTATATATAAAAAGGTCAGCTTTACTGTTTTATAATTTATCATCATTTCTTTATTAACTTTCTTGTGTTTATTTCTATTCAACATTTACATATAATTCGCTTCGAACTCAACCACAGAATCTGAGTATCTACTACAGGATCATGGATGTAATATAGTATAGAAAGTGCTAAAGATTGATAAATTTGTGATGTGAAAAATGATGCTTCATATATCCTGAAATAAAAAAAAGCAATAGACGAATAATTAAAGAAAGTCATCTGTTTACAAGATGAACTTATGCTTACGCAAAAGAAATTATTGAATTATCATAAGGAGGTAATATTTTAAACTAGCCAAAAATAACAATTTTAATCTGCTTTGGAGTATTTGGAAGATTAAATAATTCTTAAAGTTAATTTTAAAGTCCGAACCTTGACTTTTTTTATATCGCAAATTGTATGATTCGTTTAATCAAAATTTTTAAAATTCTCGTTTTGTTGTTATATGTTATATTATTGTTACTGCATTGCAAAATCCTGTCTCAAAATCATTTAATAAATTGTTGTATAAGGTGTTTTCAAATCTCACCTTTTTTCATAATTAATTAAGAAAAATTTTAATCTTGAAAATGCAGAGAAAAGCATATAAAGTCGCATTCTAAAATGTATTAGTAGCCTTTACTATAATTAGATATGCTTTAGCTTTGATTCACCAGGTTCTTCATATTTGTTGCCAAAAAAAAAAAACAAATTAACTTCTGCGTTTAGTGTGTTTAGTGTACGTACTGCCCCTGGCCAAAATGTTTCGTGGCCAATATGTCCTTATTAATTTTCGGATGTGGTACGCTTGAAATGAAATATATGTTCCAATAATAAAAATAGCTTTTAGTTATAATTTCCTTTACATTTATTGTAATAACCTCGAATCTTTAATTAATAAACGTATAGAGCGCCTACGATTGAGTCAATATCTTTTTTACGTTGTATTAGATTAGTTTTGCTATTAAAAATAAATACAATTTAAATAATAAACTTTTGCAACATAAAAATATAAAGAACTGCGCATAACGATATTGCGGGACAGTCTCGCAATTCTGCCTATGAGTCCGAAGCAAAATTGCAAAATTACATCAATCTTGGTATTTGGGTCTTATTAAACAAGTGATTATCTCACAATGATCTGTAACTTCTCTTACTATGTAAACTTTTGTTTTATCGGAGTTAACAATAAATGAAATTTAGTAGATTGAAGGAAACTTCGAAAGCGATCAATTGAATCTTACTTTAAGGAGAATGGAATTTACTAATAAAGAAGAAACCATTATTATGATATAATTCACTTTATTAAATCTTTATCATAACAAAGGTCCATTAACGATATAAATTGGAATTTGTAAACAATTTTATTTAAATGGTTACAAATTACTTGATAAAAATTATATTTAGATTGTGCGTCCTTAAAACTTTACCATCCATCTCTGTTTTATAGAAACTTAATCCGCGAGGCCATCCAATATCTCTTTTACTTTATAATCTTCCCCTCCAATAGCGTGTGGATCTCTATCATGAACTTTTATCAAGAGCGCATGCAATACACATGAACTTTCTTCAAAGCAAACAAATTGAATCTCTTCTTCCGAAATATGAATCCTGTACAACTTATTAATATCCCTCCTTCCTAACGTGTAATATCTTTCACCATTCGTAAAATCAATAGATTCGGGTTTTTGCCTAACCATAAAGATCGTTTGGATGTATTTACGGTAGGCGCATATTGTTGAGCATACAATGTAATTTTGGAGGTATAAATCCCCTCTCCGTACATCATTCCATGCATAGATTTAATTAAATTATTGCCCGCATGAGACCCTGGCTTTTTTAGACCAAACTTAATAATGCTCTTGACGTTTTTTGTGAACGTTCCATGATAACTGTAATTCCATTTGTTATTATAAAATAGGTGCTTTCCTTGCTCTAACACAAACTTTAACATTTTGATGGTCGCAAATAACGATGTCCACCACGACTTTCAATATAACAATAATTTTCTAGATAATAACAATTATCCATATGACTAAAGATGGAATCATCGAGCATCAAATACTCTTTAATGAACTTGCGGGATAATTCATATTCGAAATTGCTTTCAAGCTGACTTCGACCATACAAATATCCTTGATTATTTCTAGAATATAAGTTCATCGTGTATTCTATAAAGTTAGAAATTTTTGAAAACCTTTTTTTTTTATTTAAATCATTCATATCATTTCCAAATTGGCCAAATTGGGAAACAATCACTGATAAACAACGCCAAATGTACAGTACATCATTTCAGAAATGAGACAGAAAATCCACACCGATCGTTATTTTTTTTGGAAATGCTCGATCTGATTAAAAAATTTGATAATTGATAAAATGCATCGAATTTAATAAAAAGAATAAATAAATTACTTTATTACAAGGTTGAAAATCTGCAATAGCATTTTATGTAATTGAAGTTTACTTTAGAAAAATTCTTAAAAGCATCATAAATTTTTTTTTTTTAATTTAACTAATTTAACGGTAACAAAATATAATGAAATATAAATTTTCATTATACTGTATAAAGGTATAACTCCAATATATATACTGCAATAATAAAAATTATAAGTCATTGTCCTTAATTTACTTTAATGGCAGCTTTTTGGCCGATTAAAAAAGTAGTATTTTTTTTTAATTTCGCAAACGTGTAGCTCAATGAAACCGAAATCAAAATGAAAAATAAAATGAAAATATGAAAATGTGAAAGAAATAAAGCAAAAAATAAAATAATGAAACGAAAATCTAAACAAAAAACAACCCTATATTTATTTAATCAAATAGCCTCTAAAATAAAAATACTTACCTATTATTCAATTGACGTAGTATTGAAAATCCGAAAATGAAAAAAAAAATGCTCAAACAAAAATGAAATAAAAAGCAACTTACCTAAAAAAATAAAAAATAAAATAAAAGAATTTTTTTTCATCTACTATTCAATCGACGAAGCAGCCCCGATGGAACGAAATAAATAATAAAACAAATTTTTAAAAAAGAAATTATCACTAGTACAATGCGATCGAGAATAAGGTTGCATGGCAAAATCCCGAAGTTTCGACAGGTAAAATCAAAAATATTTTGACGTTTTGAAAATTTTTTTTTAAAGTAAAAACCGCGAAACTTAGATGGTGTCAATAGTCTCGACGATTGGAAAAATGCTTCGACGGGTGTAAACTCATCAATACCTTTGATAGTAATTTTCAACCACCAAAATAGTATTCCCTTTGAAAGTTTTACTTAAATTTAGAATTGTCCGGATCTCTATCTAACTCTGAGTCAATTCAATCGAAACCAAACGAAATCTGTCGAAATAGTCGAAACACAAAAACAAATATATAATAGTAATTTGCCAATAATTGTTAAAATCACGTTACGGATCATAGATCAACCATATATTTCCATAATTAGTGTAGGTCATGAAGATCTTCGAATCCCACAATTTCACATTTTTTCATTTTTTAATATAAATAAGAATAGAATCCATTTGTTTGTTCCTTAGTTTGCATTCACTCTTGTGAGTGTTAGACTCCCTCTTGTGGAGGGAGGCGATGGTTATAGGTAGACTCTTTCACCATGTCTTCGGATAGGTAGACGGATTCACCATGTAGTCTAGTCTTCCTTTATGAATGGTAAACTTTTATAAATTATAGCGGGTGGTGTGATAAGAGGGATTTGTCGGGATAAACGAACAAAATTTATGTAAATATTTTCATATCTATTTATTCTAAATTTCGATTATGCTCTTCAAAAGATAAAAAAAAAAATAATAAAAACTGTCGAAGCTCGTCGAATATGAACAAAACGGTTGGAACCAATAGTAACAAAATAAAAATAAAGTTACTGTACCATTAATATAAATTGTGTAAAGATGAAGGAGGCGGTCAATATAATTCTCATACTCCCCTTTATGTATATATAATATAACGGGTTTAGCATTTTGAGGCCTAATTCTCAGAAATGGTGTTTGTAAATATAATAAATTTTATTATAAAGTAACTTAGATCACACTTGATAGTTAGTTATAGAACCATATGATAATTTTCCAGGAAAGTTTTCTTATTAAATCATCATCATCAAAGATTAAGGAGCGAGAAGAAGAAGAAAAGCCAAGCAAGAAACTATTAATAATTTAGAATAAAAGGTTAGAAAACGAGAAGAAGCAACCAAAGTCAATGAAAATTATTTAGAGTAACTTTACGGGCGAGTAATCAGCGAGCGATTACCCTTGAAGTTATTCAGACCTAATTACTATAAAATTTCTTATATGCCTTGATATTGGTTCTTTACAATCTTTTGCTATCATTTTTACCTTCATGAATTTATAATTAGTCAATTAAATATTAATACAAAACCACAAACCCATTTCACTGACCAATTTTAATTATAATTAATAGAGAAATACAGCAACCATTTAATAATATATTTTTTTTATTACGTTAAAGAGGCGATTATTCCAAATTTTAATATAATATTTTTTTATATAATTACTGTATTAGCTTATAGTGTAATCTCACGATCATAGTTAAATAAACTCTTTAACTCAAAGTTTAATAATTCTATACGGCCGTGTATTTATCACAAATAATAATAAGAATGACAAAGAATTTTGGAGAATTGCAAAGATATCGTAAATGAACAAATATCAATTATGTGAAACTCAAAAATCAGTTTACCCAATTTTACCTAACACCTTAACACTTCTCAGATGCGATAATGCTAAAATAACCTGACTATTTTACTTATCTTAAACATTGAAAAATAAAGGGACGACAAATGAACAAATAATTGCGTAATTTTTGAAACCATTACGCAAGTTGTAAATAAATTGTTTAATTTATAAAAATATTTGTGCGCGCGTAAGTCAAGTAAACTCCCATATTTACTGTAAATTTAAATACATATAGTAATTTTCCGTTGAATTCACAAGATAATTTTTTTTAAAAAAAAGGATGTAAATAGCCATGAAATGAAACTTATGCCCTATTAGAATCTTAATTCAACAAATTAAATGTGTCTAATATTAATCGTTCTTATTGTGTTTCACCGATGAAGTAGAATATTCGTTATACCGGTTTGATCGTTAAATAATTAAAAATTATATCTATAATATTGTTGCACGCAGTTCGTATCGTTTATTAATTATAAACAAAGAAAATGTAAGCAGAAGGTTTATAGTAAAAGATGGATTTTTTAACAATGACGGAACTTAAAAAAGATACAACGCAAATAAAGTATTGTCTCAGCTTCGGCGTTCTATACGATCAGATGCGTTTATTCAATTAAGTATTCGTTATCGTTACAATGAATAGCAAAAGGGACATTATTTAACTTATACTATCTATTTCTTATAACTTAGGAACATTATTTTACCCAAACGAAACCCACCCATTTACATGCCCGAATTCGACTGAGACTTATTGTCCAGGAGCCATTTTGGCCACGAAACATATTGGTCGGATGGCATATTGACCATTGGTCTGTTGATCTTCAAAAATCTAACAAAATTAAAAACAAAACTAGACATAATTGGGACACAATGCACCGGAACTAATAGAACAATTGAATTATTAATATCTGTAACATATGCTTGCATATTTTTCATCCATAAGTGACATATGAAAAGATCAACTTGGTAATTTCATTTTGAAATCAAAACAAAGCGCGGGGCGGAAATCTTTATCATAGTCAAAATTTAAAAAGGGTGGACTGGTAAAAATCATTATTAATATATAAGGTCTGCTCATTAGTTTATTATTATACCTTTTAATCTCGCCGCCGGAAAAAAAAATGTCAAACCCATGGGATCTCTTGTATGAAGACATCGTTTGGATCTTTTCCCATCCATATGAAATTTTACATGAATTCGCACTCCGCAATACTATTCTAGCGATACGTTTAAATCATGTTAAAGATGAGAAGGAACCAAAGAGCGAATTTAATCTTCTATATTTGAGCAACTGGCGTGGTTTATTATTGAATATAATGTGGATTTTATTCACGCTTCCGGGGATTTTTTTTTATCCCCTTATGGCGATAAAAGCATTGGAAAGACCGTATGTTCGCATGCCTGCACCACCAACCACAGATGAAGAAAGAAAGATGGAAGAGAAAGAGCAATGGTTTTTCATCAATGGTGTGATGGTAAATAACGATTGGTTAGAAGAAAACTGTAAATATCTGGAAGCACGTTTTAACAAAAAAGTTATAGGAATTCTAAATGCTAGTTATGGATTGCTCTCTGACGTTGTGGAAACACTCCATCAGAGAAATTTTGACGTCGATACCATGTCGGTACGACAGGCAACGAATTACATTCTCCCAGCGCTTAGGAA
>CAMKVN010001723.1:0-16762 GCA_946474995.1 Funneliformis geosporum
TATATGTCAAATATGTCCGATATGTCATATATGTCGAATCTGTCTA
The DNA here is from genome assembly GCA_946474995.1 of Funneliformis geosporum. Lineage (NCBI taxonomy): Eukaryota > Fungi > Glomeromycota > Glomeromycetes > Glomerales > Glomeraceae > Funneliformis > Funneliformis geosporum. The sequence goes on from CAMKVN010001723.1 coordinate 47, forward strand.
ATATATCTTATTTGTCGATCATGTCAAATATGTCATATATGTCAGACATGTCAGAAATGTCAGATATGTTAGATTTGTCGATCATCTGCGCCACGTAGGTCCTATCATATTTTATTCGTTCACAGTACGTTCACAGTTTTTGTATACGAAATAATTTTTGATTTTTGATTTTATATAAAATGCAAAATTATATTTATAATTAATTAAATCTGTCAAGATAACTTGTTCCAACCGATTTATTTCTACGTTATTTATAGTACATTAAACACATTTGGCGATATTTAGCAAAAATCAATGCAATTAATCAAACACAATTGCGAATGTTATTTTTACAATTGTGTATGCTTGATTAATTAACAATCATTAAAATTAACAACAAAAGAAAAAAAAAATTATATTTTGTGAAAAAAAATGTAAATGTTTAAATAAATTAAATTAACAATTAAATGAAATGAAATATATTATATTATTTGCAAATTAATATACTTGATTAAACAAATTTAGAGAGCTCGAAGTTACAATTTGTGTCTTACGCATTTTTCAAATGATTGCATTTGGGATATTCCAATTGCGATTTCAGAAATTAATGTATTTTTGGAAGTAAAAGCTATAGTCAAACATGTTGATTGACATTAATTTTGTAATACATAGCATAATAATGTTTATTGGTTTCTATATTGGTCTTTGACCGATTACAACACGACATTTTTGCCTCAAGTAGGCTAGTACTTTGATGCCGCCATCTGAATTGCCCTTAAACAATATCTGGTCTACCCAGAATTTGGTTTAAATCTGGCTTATCGGACCAGAACAATATGGCGTCCAACAAAAATCATCTTTGGCATAGCGAATTAACAAGGCTTCAAATTCCTGTATTTATGTAGGTATCATGCCGATTCTTGGTTTGGATGTTAGTTTTAGGTTTATATGCAGCAAAAATAATATCTGAAGCCTAATATTATTGCTTTAATAATTGAATTTAATTTTATTTGAAAAACTTTGTAAAATTTACTATAACTTTAAGTATACTTGATTCAAAAAATGCATTATCATGACTTGCAGTTTTTCTAAATTTTATATTCAGGAGAAAAGCTTGATATGATAAAGCCAACAGTTTAGTATCAATAACAGTTTTTTGTGTCAAGCTATCATCGCTTTCTTTATGTTTGAGGTAATATAAGGTCATAAAATATTTATTAATTATTTCAACCTTTCATAAACATTTAAAAAATAGTTAGAAGCGATAAATACAGGCTTTTTTCATTGCGTATTACTTTGGGTTACTTATCTATTATGCATACATTTTATTTGACAGTTTGTAATTCCTGTAAAAATTTTTCGCCTGAATATTTTTCCGTGGCTTACATTATGTAAAATTTCCATAAAAATGAGCCTTTCACAGAATCCGTATAAATGATATGAAAATTTCCGTGATTTAATATTAGAAATTCCGTGAAAATGAGCCCTTCACGGAAAAAAACATGGAAAACATAACACAGATCAACTTTTTTTATGAATCACCATCGCTAAACTAAACTTAGAAACAAGACATTTGACTAATGGTGATTTTATACCTATTTTTGCGATGATAAATTGAAAACCACGAAATATTGTTTAATTAAGTTCATTGTAATCAAAAATTTATTTGAATTAAGCTTGGCGTATTGTAATAATATTTTATTTATTTTATTTTAATAAAGAGAAGTATATTATTTTTAAAACAAATAATGTTGAATTATTTACTTACGCGCCAAATTTCCGGGCCGGGCAGGCTGGCATAAAAAAATAAATTTAAATCTGGGCCAGGCCAGACTTCAAAATAATAACTTCAAATTTTTATGGTAAAAGTTTATTTTAAACATTTATTTTAAATCAAATACCTATTTTTAGGTATCAATTGATAGAAAAATGATTTAAATGCTTTGTTTATCGCTTTTAATTTAATTTTTTTTCATAAATTATTGTTTAAATAATTGAAATTTTCAAAGATGATGTTTAATAATTTTAATAATTATGTTTTTGTCTTTGTAATTTTATCAATTATTTCATTTGCTATATTACCAATAAAATCACAAAATCTTTTTACATATGAAGACATACCAACTGTGAATGCCAGCGACAGCATACCCACTATATTTAAGATAGCTAGTTATAATGATAACACGATAGTCGTTCATTTAATTTGTCCAAATATATCAGAACCTATTGAGGATGGTAAACTTTGGTTAGATAAATATTTGTCAATTCGCATGATTTATCCAAATGGGAATGTTGTGGCAGTAGATATTCAGTTGAATATACAAGATTTTAACTTTTTATTAGTGTATTTTGATGGAAAATTTGCGAATCCTATTAGGATTTATCCTATAAGAAGTGATTTTCTGTTCATAACTTATTCGGAAACCACGAATTTAACTGATTTTTTTAGTTATACTGATTAGGCAAGTTGACTTAAATAGAATGATTTACAGGTTTGAGAAATTGAATTATTAAAAAAATATTGTAAAAAACATTGTAAATTTATTTTTTCTTTTGTATAGAAACATTTCATTTGGTTCGAGCTATGTTAATGACAAGAATCAATGATACCCTAACAAAGCTGGGATTTATGTAAACTTTGATCCCAATGAAGGATTTATCCGTTTCACACCTTTAACAAATTCCACTAATTCAATCTGGCAACAATATAATGTGTAATTTATCATACATATATTTTTAAATATAATTATGAAAAGTATTTACATTTATTTATTAATTTTTATGAAGGACTGAAATGGAAGAAATAAATCTACTTGCTTACGATACCATACAACTTCAGGGGAATATTGATATTGAAAGTATAGTCATTTCAATGATAGATAGGAGATACGCGATCATTTTTGCCGATTCTATGTTCTCTACAGCTACACCTGAAAATCCTTTTAATTCGCAAGGAGGAGTATACGTTATTATCCTAAAATATGGTCAAGTGATCAAACGAAAACCAGCTGTTCTTTATCAAACAATTCTAGGATTAAATTTTACTAAAATTGATTGCAGTGTTTCTTACGTAGGAATTGGGCAATCTTGTATAGTAACAACATCTAGTGCAGAGGAAAAAACTTCTTATCTTAAGGTTGATTTTCTTTCATCTGGAATCATAATAAATGCTAATCCATTGAGGAATGATAATAAAACAAATCAATATGTTATTGAAGTATTACCTTATGGAGGTTATTTATTAAGTGCATCAGAAAAAGTTGATGATCAATCTTTAGTTTCTGGCAATATTTTAGGTGACAATGGTGATATTTTTTCTTAGAACCTTTCAAATCCCACTAAGGCAAACGTTTTAGCTGTACCTAATGTTTTGAGAAATAATACTTATGTGCTTGTTCAGCTGGAAGGGAAATTAAATTGAACACTGATTACTACTGAATTGTATAAATTTGAGAAGGAATAAGGTAAATGATAAAGATTTAAAAGATTTTTGCTTAAAAATTTAAAAAATTAAAAAAATATATATTATCTATTATTTTCTAGAACATGGGTATGATAACTTCCACATTTACACTACAACTCCGAAAATTAATGATACTATTGAACTTGGAACTGAGTCCATTACAATTAAATATTACAATGAAGTTGATTTGTCAGGTAGTCAAATAAAAATTTTTTAAGAGAATGGTAGTTTGCGTCAAATCAATATTGGAATCAATGACGCATTGGTGTCTCAAAGCGAAGATGGAAATTTAACTACAATTATTGTCAAATTACTTAAGTGTACATTGAATACACCTGGTAGCAGATACTATGTTTTAATTGAAAATGATTTTGTAAAGAGTCGAGATTACAATGAACCTCTCTATGGTGTGAAACAACATGTCTGGTCTTTTAATACGCGTAAGTTCTCAAAATTACTTTAATTGAAGTTAATTTAATTCATTTTAATCTTTATTTCAATTAGTTCAAAAAGAAGAAGAATTTTCAGAGAGCGTTGATGGTCAAGTTCAATTGACTGTCGAAGGTACTGTTTATTTTGACGGTCTTAACGAGAGCAAAAGCAAAGTGTTCTCTTTCAAATTAAGTCAAGAATTGGCTGATGCGATTCCTGTCAGTCATGAACATGTAACTACTAATGAAAGGGTTGAAACAGACCCATCAACTCCTCAAAAACAATCCATTTTTTCAATTGACATTAAACAAGATGCAACTAGAAAAGAAAGAAGCATGAAATTTGCAATTCAAGATTTAGATTATTTGATTAAGAATAAAGCTATTACTGTTATTGGATCCAGGGAATATTCTAAATACTTAGATAAAACTTATGGATATCATCGACTTCGTAAGAATTCGTTCTTAAATATCATATGATTGTGAGTTCCAAATCAATTGTTTACTTATTAACTTGAAATTAGCCAATCAGTTGATCACTTTTGGACCAGGTCTCATTGGAGCATTTGCAGCCTTATTAGTATTGACTCTACTTTACTTTGTCACCAAAAATGCAAGAAGTGATGTAAATACCACTCAAAATAATAAAAAAATAAATAATGATTTCATTTACATATTCACTTTTTACTATCTTTAGGCAAAAAATACTATAATTTTTCAATTAGGTATTGATACTTTTGATATTTTGTTGGATTGGACTTTTATTTTTACAAAGCCAAACACATTAATAGATTATTTATTCCAAGGTAAACAATTCTGCACTGATTTAAAATAAATATTATACAATATTTACGATAAATTTATTTGTTTCAGTCTTATAATTTTAATAGGTTCATTTTTCGTGAGTTTATTGTTAGCAATTAGAATTGTTAACAAAGAACTAAGAAATAGTAATGAACAAGCAGAACAATTCAGAGCTTGGCTTAAGGAAAATAGTAAAATTGTAAATGTATTCACTATTTTTGCAGGAACCGATCTTGAAATTTTAGCTGTGCTTGATTCAAAAGTAAAAATTTTTGGATTTGATAAGTTTAATGCTAATTTTTCTAAAGAAACAATGTATAGAATTACTCGATATTCTCTCGTTAACATTATACTTGAAGATATTCCTCAATTGGTTACACAGGTACTGTATGCTATTTATAAGATCATTTATTTTCTTTTTTAATAGACCTTTTAATTTAATTATTTTTAAATAAAATTCTCAATAGATTATATATTTTAATAAAGTGATATATTATGATATTATACCTTTATTAACACTTACATCGTCCTGTTTAAGTATACTTAGTAAAGTTATTGGAAAATATTACATATACAAATATGATAAAAGATAATTGTTGATAAAAAAACTGATAAGAATTCTGCACATACTGATGCAAAGGTTTCTTCTTTTATGCTTAAATTTTGGCTAAGCCTTTAGATAACTTTCTTTCTTTATATGTGTTATATATATATTATTTAAGGCATAAATAAATTAAATTTATGGTTAATACACGTATAATTTAAATATACGCAAGTATGGGAATCTTTATGTGATAAATATATATAATATAAACTATATGACTAATAAATTAAATATAATAAAATAAATAAATAAATAAAATATATCAATAACTAAAGTTAACAAATATGATAAATATGAGTCATTACTCAAATATGACAATTTGTCATATTATCGCAGTTATAGATCACGACTTTAACAGAAACCTTTCAACAAAAAATGAGATTTTGATTTATATTATATTATATTAAATGAACTTTATTTGGTTAAATTTTTAGAGGCTAGCAATAAATGCTTAAAATTTAGAATAATATTGATCATAAATCTAATTAAAAATGATCAAATTATATAAAGTTTATAAAGTTTCAAATTTTTGAAAAAATTAAGATTAATTTACATTGCATTTATGGAGGATTGAAGGGTATAAACACTTCTGAAAAAATTTTTATCATATAAATACTGTATTTATTAGTTTTTTTTATTAGAAAAAAATGTAATTTATTACAAAATAAAATAAGTAAAAATAATAAATAAAATAATAATAATAAAATAAAAATAATAATAAATATTAAATATTAAATTCAAACAATAAATTTCTTTTTGTGAATTATCTACAAATTGTCTAATTTATTATACAAAAATTTTTTACTGCTTCTTAAATATTTAATTGACCATGTTTATTAAAATCTTATTATTTAAAAGTTCAAAAAAAATTTCATTATTATTAGATTTTTTTGAATAATAGATTTTCCTAAATATTAAAGTAGTTTACTAAAACAAAAGTAGTAATCTTTTATATTAAGTCGATTTATAACATTTTATAAAAAAATCCTTAAAAATCTATCAAACTCTATTAGATATTTATTCTTGTTACATAGTAGAATAATAGTATTTTATTTGGTAATTATACTGCCTAACTAAATACATTATTAAAATTTAAAATAGTAATATATATTTCAAATAAATTTCACTATTTCAGTATATTATTTATCATATTTTAATATAAATATAAACTTTAAATTTTCACAATTTGCAATAAAGATATAGTTTTAAATATCTAATATTAAATTATATTACAAAGTATTTTTAAGTAATTTATTATTTTATATAATTAATTTTTATTAAAAAACTGAAAATAGTAAAAAATAATTTCTAAAACAAGATTTTGAATAGCTTTATAAGTATTTTCACTTCAATGTTTAATAGCAGAATTGCAATTATTTATACTAATTTTATGAATACTAAAAGCAGTCCATTATTTTACAGGAAGAAGTTTATATAATTAACGTGTAATTTTAGTAAATTGCTACAATTAGACAGAATATTCAAATAGTAATTCTTTTTAGTTTAAGCAATAATTTTATTAGTTTTATAAAGACTTTTCTATTATTTATGAAGATATATAGAGACTAATAGATTATTACTATAATTTATGAAAATATATATCACAAAAATTTATAGTTTATCATAAGAAATCACAAAATCTTGTATATTATTACTAAGATTTATACTTTACAAAGGATAATATATCAAAAAAACTTATAAAATGCAAAAGTAGAAATAAAAGAGTTATTAATAAAAATATGAGAAAGAAGAAATAAAAAATAAAAAAATAAAAAAATTAAAAAAAGGTAAATTTATGAAGAGAAAAGCATACAGCTACTTAAAAAGATTTTGAGAATTATTAATTTTACATAACTGTCTATTTTTTGTTATAAATCTGAACTACTGTATTTATATATATTAAAATATTTATAATAATAAATATAACAAATTAATTATATTAAATAAATAAATATATTATATATTAAATATGTTATATATGTAAATATGTTAATTATATCGATTATAATAATTATATTAACAACAGAGGGTGGACAAAAGTTTCTGAAAAACCTCTGTAAATGTGAATTAACAATAGTAATGTCATATGATCGCAGTAGCGTACTGTGGTCATATGACATTTGAATGTTTTTTTACATATATAAATAATAAAAAAACACTTATTTTCATTAATTTAGCAATTTTTTTTTCTTTAAAAACAAATAAAAATGGGAAATAATAAAGAACTAACCACAGAATAACGTGGAATCATTAATTACTATCGCTAACGCAGTGATACTTACGAGACTATCACAGAGACTGTTAACTGCAGAGTATCAACTGTATTTGACACTATAAACGATTTTATACTACAGGATTAACAGAATCAATATCTCATTCTGGATGTTCGCCTTTGATTATGATTCCCTAACATAATCATCTAAAACAAACATTGATAAACGATATAACCAAAATCATCGTCTATGCGCTGCTGGAATACAACAACATTGGAAAAAGAAGTTCAGGCAAGATGTTTCAACCTGGACTATTAGATAAACCTCTATTCTGTTGATTTGAAAAACTGTGTTGTATGAAAAAGCCTATTAATTTCACTAGCGAACGTGAAAGCATACATCGCATGATGTTTGGATCACCAAAGCTAGACCAAAGCGGACTGGTTAAAAGTCATGTGAAGTGATGAATCCACATTCTCACAATTTTAACAAAGCCGCTCTAGCAGAGTGTAGTAGAATCAAAGGAGAAATAAAATTTATCATGTGTTTCAGTTACGGTAAAACACAGCCCTAGCCATATGTACTGTGGTTATTTTTAAGAAAGGGTATCGGGCTGATTGTTCCACTGTCTGGAATAGCAACTGGTGACTCACATGTCACCATTCTTCATAAGTATATTATACCAGCCATGAAAAAAACATTTTCAAATAATAATGGCTGATTTCAAGAAGATAATACCCGACCATATAAATCGAAGGTTGCAATGGCTTTTCAAACAGAAAATGGCATTTGTACATTATCTTAGCTAGCTCAAAGTCCTGATCTCAATCCAATTGAGAATCTTTGGGCAAAAATCAAAAAAATATTCGCACATATAAAAAACTGCCATCTAATCTCATTGAACTTGACCGATACGCTAAAAAAGCATAGAAAAAAATTTTAATGCATACTATCGAAAATCTAGTCGATAGTATACTACAACGAATTCAAGTAGTAATTGCAGCATATAGATGCTCAACTAAGTATTAGTTACTTAGTACAAAATGTAAACCTTTACCTAATCTAAATAAAATATTAATTGTCCTTTTATTATTTATGCTAAAATATTTTAAGTTTTATATTGGGTGAATAAATTTGCGAAAACTTTTGTCTATCCTCTGTATATTAATAATTCAATATTTTAAAAATCATGTATATAGATCAATTTATAGATCTGTTTACAATATCTTATTTTTAGAAAATGATCAAGAAACCTGATAAACTTTATCAAATAACAATTTATAGATTTAATTTTACAAATATTTATTATAATATTAATTATGCAAATTTAAAAATGTTTAGCAATTGGAAAATATATAATTGGAGTAGTTTAAGAAATCATTTATTTTAAGTTTGATTTACTTTTATATGAAATTGCATATAATTTTAAAAATTGCAAATTCAAACTATTTAACAATTATATATTATTTGATTTAATAATTACTATATAAAGAATATATTTTAAGTAGGATTAGGAAGGATTTAAGTTCTAAAAATCTCAAATCAATTCAAATTAAAGGTCAATCTAAACTGATCCAAAATTTTTATTTTAGTTTAGTTCAAATTATAAATCAAAAAAAAATGACAATATGATTGTACTAATCTAAAATTTTTGAATAATTAATTTAAACTAAAACTTTTGGATTGATCTAAAATTTTTGGATTATTAAAAAAGTTCCTTTAATAGGTATTAATTTGATTTTTATTAGTATTTTTATAATAAAAGTTGCTTCTTATAGTTTAATTTTGATAATAAAACTGCTACTAATAGTTTAATATAACTTAATTAGAAAAGGTTGCATCCAAAGTATCAGAAGTAACTTTTATTAGAAAAAATAATAATAAAATCACATTTTTACTATTAGGTAATTTTTATTATAAATATAATAATAAAGTCATATCTGAAATATTGAATAAAAAATAATAATAAAAGTCACCTTTGAAAGTTCAGATGTAATAATAAAAGTGGCTTCTGATAATTTAAATGTGACTTTATTAGAAAAAATCATATCTAAAGTATTAAAGGTAACTTTTATTATAAAAAAGATAATAAAGTCATATCTGAATTATCAGGTGACTTAATTATAAAAAATAATAATAAAAGTTATATCTGAATTATCAGAAGCGACTTTTTATTATAAAAAATGAAAATAAAGTCAACATCTGAACTATCAAGTCACTTTTATTATGAATTATAATATTAAAGTTACATCTAAACTAAAAATAACTTTTATTATAGATATTGATAATAAAGTCACATTTAAGATTACTAGGCAAAATCAAAGTTTAAACAGATGTCTAAATGGTAAAGGTAAAACTTGATTAAATTTTAATAAAATCTTATTGAAAAATCTGTGAAATTCAGAAAAAGATAAAACTATATCAAAGTTTATAAAAATGACAAAACTATATCAAACACTTAGTAAAAATTTAGCAAAATTAAAGGTTTAAACGTTTAGCCAAATTTAAAATGAGTTTAGACAAGTAATCTTAATCACAATTAAATTATTAGAAGTGAAAATTTATAATAAACAATAATAATAAAGTTCTATTCAAACTATCAGCTATTTTAATTATAAAAAATAATAATAAATATTGTCTCTGAACTATCAGATACAAATTTTATTATAAAAATAATAATAAAGTTACATCTAATACATCTGAACTAGGAATGCTAATAGTTACGGTCATGACCGGTTATAACTGTAACTGATATCAGTTAGTCAAAGGTTTCTGACTGACTGATTTTAACCAATTTTGACTGACCATTTGATCAAACATTTTTTAATTAGTAATCCAAGAATTCTTTGCATATAATTAACAATCATTTTATTTTATAAATAAAAAATTTTAATTTATTCTTTAAAAAAAGTTCACAATAATTCTGTAAATATGAAAGTATCTTAATATGCATATTGAGTTAGCCTAAAAGAAATAAGTAAAATATATAAAAATTCAGAGTTTTAGCAAATACCATGTTAGCATTATTTAAAGCTTAAATTAAAATTAACGATCAAGAACTTTAAATTATATTATTGTTATATGGGATGGTCAACCGGTCAATATAATCAGCCAGTCAGTCAAAGGCCTCTGATCGACCATTGACCAACCATTGACTGAATATAACCGACCATTACCATTCCTAATCTGAACTGTCAGATAACTTTTATTATAATAATAAAAGTAATCTCTAAATTGTTAGATATAACTTTTATTAGAAAATACTAATGAAAGTTACCTTTAAAAGTTTAAATATAATAATAAAAGCTACGTTTGAAATAAAAGTATTGATCTAAATAGACTAGTATTATACTTTTTGATAGACATTTCTGTAAATATGTATTCAGTATATTTCTTAATAGACATTTCTGTGAACTTAAATTTGATATATTTCTTGATAATCATTTTTGTGAAATTCTAATTTAGTACACTTTTTAATAGATTAGTAATATAATACAAAATTAGAATATACTCAAAACTTTTTTAAAAAAATTTTACTTTCCATTAAATGTATCTTAATAATTTTTAAATAATATAGTATTAAAGTTTCAATAAATAACATATTTCTTAAATATAAATTAATATGTGTATAATATATGAAAAGTTCTTTTATTAAAAATAAATTTTTTAAAAAATATTTTAGATAATATTTTTTTTAATTTCAATTGCACAAGTTTTAGATCTAATTTTATATGAAATAATCTTTTAATTTTTATGAAATATTTTAATATAATAAATAATTATTTTACTAACTAAATTTTTTTTAAAAATTAAGTAGGTTTATTATTTAGTTTATTTTTTTTAATATGAAACATTAAAATATAGAACCATTCTATATATATATAATATATCTCATATAATTTTGTGAGATTATCTTTAGCAAAACTACAAAATGGTATATAATAAATCAACTTTTATTAAAAAAAGACATTAAAATATCAAAGTAGATAATATATTTTAAGTTTTGTAAAAGAAGGGCTTATTAATATTAAAAGAATTGAAGGAACTGTGAATTTTGTAGAGTAGATAACTAAAATAGATTAATTAAAGTTAACAAATAGAATCAATGATTTATCAACTTTATCATTAAAAAGATAATATTAGTTTTTAGATAATTCTACATAATCTTATAATTGTACTTTAAAACTAAAAGGTTATATGTTATATTATTAACAATCAAATATCTTATTTTTAGAAAACTATTTATAACAATTTTATTAATCTGATAAAATCTGATAAAAAATGTAAGAGATTTTGGGTAATTATATAGAAATTAATAGAAAATATGATTTAAAACTTGATTATGCTTCAATTTTATTTATTATAATTAAAAATAAAGCTGAATTTGTAAACATTAATTGCATTTGATATGAAATTTAGCAATTTTTTAAAATAATGTTTATTTTAAATTAAAATTAATTAATTTATTTAATATTTGGAATTAAGTAATAAAGAAAATAAAACAGTAAAATTCAATTATAGGAAATATAAAAAATATACTAAAATCACAATTAAAAAGATGCTAGTAATCAATACTGAAAAAAACAAATTAATAATTCAGTAAGCAAAGAAACATTTAAAGCCTTTAACCAATACCAAAATTTTAAGGTATAGAATATTAGAATAATTATATATAAGTTTATCAATATTGGCTATAAAATAATATACTATATAATTAACCAAATTGTGATCATTTATGATATTACGAAGATTTATTAAATGATAAATATAGACTAATAAAATTAGGTATTAATAGCTTTACTAATCAAAATCATTTCTTTTAATACTAATACTATTCAGTAAACATTCAGCTAATTGAATCATATAATTTGGCAAAAATTTAGCTTAATTTACAAAAATCGATAATTATTTATTATACTGTATATAATTTAGCATTATTTTAATATTAAAATCTTTCAGCAAATATTCAGCTAATTCAATTATATGATTCAACAAAAGCATGAATAATAAAAATCAATAATAATTTGTTATATAATTTAGCATTTGTTTTAGCATTAAGATCTTTTAGTTATAATATTACTCAAAACTTCAGTAAAACTCAAAAATTGGCAACAAATTAATAGTTAAAATTAGTTGAGCCAATTTTTGTGAAAATTATAATATTATAATCAAATAAAAATAATCATCATAAAAGGAATAATACAATTATTCTTAAAAGAACAAATGAAATTATTCTAAAAGAAATAATATAATCATCTAAAGAGATAATAGAAATTATTTCAAATAAAACAATATATTTGTTCTAAAGAGATAATTAAAATTATCTAAAAGGAATAATACAATTGTCTCTAAAAAGATGATAGAAATTATTTCAATAAAATAATATATTCATCCCTAAAGAGATGATAAAAATTATCTTAAAGAAATGAATAATCATTCCCAAAGATAGAAATCATGCTAAATGAAATGAACAATTATCTCAAAAGGTATGATAGAAATTATTCTAAAAGGAATGAATAATCATTATAAAAGATACAATAAAAATTATTCTAAAAGGAATAATATAACATTATACTGAAAAATGATTATTTTATCATTCTTTTAAAATGATTTTATCATCATTTTTTTAGAATAAATATTTTACATTATTCTATTAAAAAGAAACATTATTCATTTAAAAGAATAATATCATTATCATTTCAAAAAGGATGGTTTTTTTATCATTCTTTTAAAACGATATCATCATTATTCTAAAAGAAAAGGAATAATTCATCAAAAAAATATTTTTTTATCATTCTTTTAAAATGATTTATTATTATTCTAAAAAAACAATATTTTTTATCATCCTTTGAAATAATATATCATTATTCTGAAAGAACGATGTTAATTTTTATTATTCTTTCAGAATGATATATTATTATTCTAAAAAATGATATATCATCATTCTAAAACAATAATATTTTTTTATTGTTCTTTTAAAATGATATGTCATTATTTTAAAAGAATGATATTTTACATTATTTTATTGAAATAATACATAATTATTCTAAAAGAACAGTTTTTCATCTTTCTTTTAAAATGATATCATAATTCTAAAAGAATAATATTTTTCTTTATTCTTTTAGGACAATATTATTATCATTCTTTTAGAATAGAATAATTAAATTATCATTCTGAAAGAATGATTTTATTATTATTCTTATAGGATGATCAAATAATCATTCTTTTCAAATGATTTTACAATTGAATAATGCATTATCTTAGAATATTTATGATAAATTATATAAATAATATTTAAATTTTAGATTAATCAAAATTTTAGTTTAATTTATAATATAAAACTAATAAACTTTTAGAATATTCTAAAAAAAAATTTACCTTTTTCTTTTTTTATAAATCAATTTTTGTATGAAATTTAACTTTTTTTTTTTTTTTTTTTTTTTGTTTTTAGAAAATTCTTATTTTAGGATTAAAATAAATAAATCAGAAGTAACTTTTTGAATATTTTCTTTCTTTTTTCTTGTTTTTTAGGAAATTATTATTTTAAATTAAATTAAGCAAATAAAACGACTTTTAGATAATTTAGATAGTTTTAATTTTAAACCAAGATAAGAAATGACTTTTAGATATTTTTAACCATTTTTTTTTTTTTTTTTTTAGGAAAATTCTCTTTTAAAAAGCCTTTCAAAAGTGATTTTAGATAGTTTTTGACTATTTTTTTTTTTTTTTTATTTATTTTTTAGGAAAATTCACTTTTTGAAATTAAAGTAAACCTTTTAAAAGTTGTTTTCTTTATTTTTTTTTAGAAATATTCTCTGTTTAAAACTAAGGTAAATCTTTCAAAATGCTTTATAAATAATCTGTATAAGGAAAATATATAGAGATAATATATTTAAAAATATATAATATATGTAGATAAACAGTATAATAAATTCATAAATATTTTTGTATATTAGATACTGAAGATTGTCTTTTTTCCATATATAGAAATATACTGAATTTATATGTCTAATCAATATATTATATATGTAATTTTGCATAGATTTTATATGTATAATCAGTATATTATATATGTTATTTTTGGTTAGATTTTATATGTCTTATTAGTATATTACAGTATTCATCAAATGATTATGACTAGCAAATAACTTAAATGACAAATGACAAATGACCTATTATTTCAATTATTAAATGATCATAATTTTTAAATATAGCATATTTTGTAAATTTTTATTATTAATTTTGTTTATTATAGTGTAAATAAGTTAAATTTATTAAAATATTTAATTATATATTTTAAAAAAAATTATTTCATACTTGACAAATATTTTATATAGTATATTATAGTATATTAAATTATACTTGAGCTCTAAATAAATTGACTCAAATAATAAGTCAGATAAGTCAAATGCTAAATTCTAGTTAAAAATTAAACAATTTTTTAGTTTCATTCAAAAGAATGATAGAAGAATCATTCTAAAGGAATTATTAAAAGTATTGTTCTGATAGAGTGATAAAAAATTATTTTAAAGGAATGATTAAAAGCATCATTCTAATAGAATGCTAAAAAAATCATTCTAAAGGAACTCTATAAATAATATGTATAAGAAAAATATACAGAAATAATATGTTTAAAAAATGTATAATAAATATAGAAAATTAGTATAATAAATTCATAAATATTTCCGTATACTAGATACTGAAAATCATTTTTTTTCATATGCAAAAAAAATACTGAATTTATACGTCTAATCAATATAATGTATATGTAATTTTTTGTTAAATTTTATACATCAAATCAGTATATTGCATAAGTTATTTTTGGTAAGATTTTATAGTATACATAAATATTTCTGTATATTAGATACTGAAAATCATCTTTTTCCTATACAAAAAAATACAGAATTTATGTTTAATTAATATATTGAATACGTTAATTTTGTTTGGATTTTTTATGTCTAACCAGTATATTGTATACGTTATTTTTGGTTGGATTTTTATATTTAATCATTATGTTGTATATGTTATTTTTGGTTGCATTTTAACATATAAACATTAATTATATATGTAATTTTAATTGCAATTTTTATACATTTAATCATTATATAAATATAATTTTTCGAAATTAAAAAAAAATTTATTAAAAAAAAATAAAAAATAAAAGAAATTTCATTTATTCTATACAAATTAATTAATTATAATATTAAATAAGAGTTTTATAATTTAAAAATTAAAATTTAAATATAAAATATAAAATATTTACCCGATTTTTTTAAATCAGAATAATAAATCTTCTGATTTCTTAATTTTTCTAAATTATTATTATATTATATTATATTATATATATTATTTCATAATGTAATATTAAAAAAAAAATATAAAAATTACTTTTTTTTGAAACATTGGTGGCAGCTTTAATAGCGGCAACTTTGGGGTAGCAGCAACTTTTTTTGCAGTAACATTAGTGATGATAGTAGAGGCAGTAGCAACTTTGAAGGCAGCGGCAATTTTAAAAGCAGCAGCAACTTTGAGGTAGCAGCAACTTTATTTGTGACAACTTTGGAGGCAGCAGCAGCAACTTTATTTGCAGTCAACTTTAAGAGTAGCAGCAACATTGTTAGTGGTGATGTCACCATCATTTTTTATAATGATTATAAAATAAATAAAAAAAAGAAAGAAATAATGATAAATTAAATTTAAATATTTTGTCTTTTATTATTTTTTTTAAAAAAAACCAATAAAATTACCCAAATTTTCATCATAAATTAAATAAAAATGTGGTGGTGATGATAGTGGAATAGGAGGAGGAGGAACATCATCTAAAAATAATTAAAAAAAAAAATAATAATAAAGATCAATTGATTAATAAATTCATATTATTTTTTTTTCATAAAAGTTGGCTATATAATTTATACTATTTTTTTTTTTTGAGCGGAAAATTGGTTATTATTATAATCATCATCATCATAATTTTTTTATTTTCTTTACGATTATTATAATCGTGACAATGTTGTAAGTATTTTTTTAATACTTTCTTTTATTAACCAACTTCCCATTCCAACTTGAATTGTTGATTTTTTTTTTTGAACTATTGTTACAATATAATAATTTATATTATCCTAACTGCTAAATAGCAAAATACTTAATATACCTTTTCTATCACCTTTGATAGAAGAATGATGTCTTGGTTTTTGTAGCTGATCTTGAAATCAACTTTCAAAG
>CAMKVN010001724.1:0-16759 GCA_946474995.1 Funneliformis geosporum
ACAAAAAATTACAAAATTTCATGATCTTTTCTATTAAAATTAATTTTGTAAATCTTCGTTGTATTAAAAAAATCTTCGTTATAAATAAATGCGTTATACAAAGAGGCATTTATATAATACATGTTCACATACTTAAATTTATTAAACATAATACGAATTTTATTTTAATAAATTCAGTATAGTAAGGTTTTTTATATTACAAGGATAGCTAGTACTTTTCTTTTTTAGTTTTACTTTATGTATTTCTTTTATAATTAATAAAGTTACTGGCAGTATCACATTGCTAAAAAAAATGTTTTTTCTATATTTAAAAATCTGTACTATACTGTAGATTTGTTATATTGTAAAATTCGTTATATCAAAATTCGCTATAGCAAGAGTTGACTGTAGAAATTGTATTTTGTATTTATACCTTTACTTTACACTGAAAATGAAAAAATTATAATAAAATTCTTGTATTTTTATTAAATCTATTCTATTAGTAGGATAATCATCATTTATTTGCTAAAATAATTAAAAATTATTTATCATGTTTTAATGTTATTATATTGAGAATACTCATAGTTGAATAAAAGCAAATACTTCTTTAAATACAATAGTTAAAAATATTATAAAACAGGCTTATGTTATCAGTATTATTAATATTAGTATGATATATTATATTTTATAATTATAAAATTAACAGTATTTAATAATAATCTAAAATAGCTGATTACAATCCTATTTTTAAAATACATATTGCAAAACCCACCATTATCTATACAATTTACACTTAATTTCTTTTCAAAAAAAATTAGTCTTTTCTTGCTAAAATACTTTTATGATATATTTTATAACTAAAATAATAGTATTTTAGTATATACTAATAGAATGAAAAAAAAACTAAAAGAATATAAATTAATTATTTTAGAAAAAAAAGTAGATTTGCATTATCTACCAATAGCATATAGCATATTATATATATCATAAATAGGATTATATAATAAATGTGAATTTCAAATAAATGATAATGATGTAATATTTGCTTATAATTATAGTTACCATTCAGTTTACTATAATAGAAAATGTATTTATTGTGAAAATTTTTATAAGATTAGTATTTTTGAAAATGTAAATGCATTTTTAAAAAGGATTAAAAAGAAAATAAATATACCTACACAGAATAATATAGATAATGAAATTAATGAAGAAGAAGAGGAAGAATTAAAGATGAAAATAAACAGATAGATATATCTGCTATATTAGAATCGGCAATTAATAATATAAATTATTGGTAATAAAATATTAATATATTAAATTAATTTTTTTGTAAATAAATAACAATAATAATAATAAAATAATAATAATAATAAGTTTCTTTTAAATAATTATTATTTTAATTAAACTTTATATATATACTAATAATTGTATTATAATAATAGTAAATTAAAATTTATATCTAAAAAACTTTTTGCAATTAAAGAGATCATAAAAATCAGAACATATATTATGGTAAAATAGAAATATAGATAAAATTTTGTGAAAAATGATCAGGTTTTTAATGTAATGTAATATAATATATCTAGGAAAGAATGTTAATTAGCTATTTTAGTTAATTTAATTAATTAAAGACTTTGAATTGATCATTCAAATTAAAGAAATTTTAGATAATTAAATAACTTTTTTTAATATATAAAACTAGTGTTTTGTAAAAATCTAATTTGAATCAGATTCAGATTCAGATTTAAATTTGATTTGATCTGTCAGATTCAGATTAAATTCAAATTCAGATTTGATTCAATCTGACGAATTTAGATTTGAATTTAAATTCAATCTGTCAGATTCAGATATAGATTCAGATCAGATTTATCAGATTCAAATTTGAATTCAAATCTGATTTATCAGATTTGAAATAAAATTTCATTCTAAAAGTTAGAAATGAGTTTATTAAAGTTTTTTATAATAAATGCTATCTTTAACTTTCAGAACAGGCTTATTATTAAAAAAAAATAAAAAAAACTTTATTTTTTTAATTATAAATTTATTCTGGAAGTTAGAAGTAGCATTTATTATTTAAAAAAATAAGAAAAATTATTTTTTTAATAATAAAATCCGTCCCAAAGATTAAAGGTGATATTTATTATTAAAAAAATAAAAAATCTTTATTTTTTTAATAATAAGTTTATCCCAAAAATCAAAAGTAGTGTTTATTATTAAAAAATAAAAAAAAAAAATATTTTTTTAATAATAAAGTCTTCTGAAAGTCATAGGTAATATTTATTATTAAAATAATAAACAAATTTTTTTTAATAATAAGTTTATTTAAAAAGTCAGAAGCAACATTTATATTAAAAAAAAAATCTTATAATAAAGTCAGTCTTAAAAATCAGAATTGTATTTTATACACCTAATTTCTAGAAATAAAAATTAATAATGAATAAATTTTGTTATAAAATTTGCAAGAGAGTATTTTTGACTTTCAGCGGATTAACATGACATGCTAATT
The DNA here is from genome assembly GCA_946474995.1 of Funneliformis geosporum. Lineage (NCBI taxonomy): Eukaryota > Fungi > Glomeromycota > Glomeromycetes > Glomerales > Glomeraceae > Funneliformis > Funneliformis geosporum. Next base: position 2,486 of record CAMKVN010001724.1, read on the forward strand.
CTATGCATTATAGTAAAATGTTGCTTCTCCAAATATCACAATTGCAGCAGTCAATATAAAGTTCAGAACATGACTCCAAACTTTGATCATGTAGTCTATCTACTCTACCCGTCGCAGTTTCGGTAAAATTTCATTTATCAATGTTCAATTTTATTCCATCCCTGACTTTCGATCACCATATTTATTATTAAATAATAAAAAAAAAATTTTTTTTTTAATAATAAGTCTATCCTAAAAATTAGAGGTAGTATTTATTATTAAAATTTAAATTTTTTTAATAATAAATTCTATTCTGAGAATTAAAGATGACTTTTTTATCAAAAAAAATAAGTTATGCTAATTTTTTTATAATAAATATGTATTTTGAAAAGTCAAAGGTGATATTTATTATTAAAAAACAATAAATTTTCATTTTAAAAGTTAAATACTGAATTTATTATTAAAAAATAATAAATTTCTATTATTTCTTAATAATAGAACATTATCCTAAATAGTGTTTTGCAAAAAAATCTGATCTAAATCTGATGAATCAGATTAAATCAGATTTAGATTTTGATTTGATCTAAAATATATTCTCAATCCATTAGATTAGATAAAAATCTAAAAATTAATATTGAAACTGAAAAATTTTCACTAATAAAAAAAAAATGTTTTTTAGGATTTATCTCTTTTATAAAAAGAAATTTCAGTCTTTTTAGAACTGAAAAATGTTTCTTTTTAATAAAGAGAAAACTTTTCAGGTTTTTTAAATTTAAATTACATTTTTTTATTAAAAAAAAACTTTTCAGATCTTTTTTAGGTCTGAATTATATTTTTTTTTTATTAAAAACAAACTTTTCAAATTTTTTATTAAAATTGAAAATGTAGCTCTTTAATAATGAAAATCAATCAGTTTTTTTTTAAAACTAAAAACATTAAAAAAAACGTTTTTGGTTGTTTTTAAAACTGAAATAAGTTTTCTTTAATGTTTTTTTATTTCAAATTTGAAATCATCAGATTTAGATCTGAATTTATTGGATTCAGATTGAATTTAGATTTGAATTCTTCAGATTTGAATTTGGATTTGATCTGATCCATTAGATTAAGATCAAATTTGGATTTGAGTTTATCAATACAGATCAGATCAGATTTAGTTTAAATTTTATCTAATTCAGTCTATATAAAATACTATGTAAAACTTAAAAATGCTTATTAATTTTTTGCTCTTCTTGCTCTTCTTATTCTTTCTACTTTTAACTTATCAAATAGTTAGTTTATTAAAAAAACTTGATACTTTATATACTTTTTAAAATATATTTCAAAAAATTTTTGGTTTTTTTTTTAAAAAAATAGTAAAAAAAAAACTATTTAGAAACATTTGAAAATCTTTACACAAAATTCAGTCAAAAATAATAATATTAAACTAAGTTTATATCTTTTTATAAAATACAATTATTGTTTTAAAGTTTTTAACAGTGCTGTTTCTTTAAAAATACAAGTTTATCTTAATAATGAGTATTTAAATGTATCAAGTAATGTTAAATCTATTCTAATACAAAATATTTTACCTCCTATTATAGAACAACTTTCAACTCATACAAATACACCTTTTCATGTAATAAATAGACCTAAAAAATAAATTAAGTTAGATAATTTTGTTAATAGTATTGCCCAAATGAAAATGAGATACAACAAATCACATGACCAGAAATGTAATACAAAATGCATGATTAATATTCATCATAATTGCAGAAACGATTTCATAATAGAAATGTAATCATAAATTGAAATGTTAATCAATGAAATTAGTATTATATGATATAATATGCTACATCTAAAAATTATAAGTAAATTTAGTAATTATGAAAAGATATTAAATCATAGTTAGGCCATTAGTTATTCTTATATAGCCATGATGTAGTAACTATACAATGAAATATATATTAATAATTGTGCAATGATTAGATAGTTAAAGGCAATCCTTATGTAATAATTATCTAATATATCTATAATTTTGTATCAATTCAAAATGTATAAATAGGATAAGTTGGAATTATTAAAGAGGAGGCGATCTAGAGAAGTAATTAATCTAGGAGAAATATAACGTGAAAAATTAGTATTGATGATTATACAATCACTTATAATGTAATAATATTTTAATAAAATACATTCTTTATATTTAACAAAATTATTATTTTATTTATTTCTCATAATGTTTGTGTAATCCACTTATGTGTTACCTCTATCATGGTTTATTGAGTCTTCATACTTAAATGAATCATCATGTGATTCAGCTTAAAAAAATCATGATGAATTTATAATTCTTGACAACAGGTGGCAGTAGTAATCAAGGATATTTCATCAAATCAACTGAAAATTTGTAACATAATAAACTCAACCTCTTACCTAAAAATAAAACATTCTATTTTTTAGGTAATAATAGCATAAAAGAAAAAGAATAAGAGTCTCTTGAATTTTTACTAGTACAGGTATTATATTTAGCTAAAGTGCTATTTACTTTTATTAAGAATTTATTTGTTATTCAATTTTTTAAATATATTAAACCATCTTTTAAGTTTTCAAATAGGAGAAAGATTGCTATAAATTATTAAATAAAGTTTATGAAAATATAAAAATCCAAGCAGATGAATAAATCTCTAAAGCAATAACTTTTTGTATGATTTTTGATGACTAGTCTAATATTAATAAAGAATCAGTACATAATTTTGTTATATGTACTCCAAAACCTTTTTTTTTTGATACAACTTTTTCAAGAAAGAATCTCATACAGTAGAATAGATCTTAAATTAAATAATTCAACAAATATATATTATTAGTATTCAAAAATTTTTAGCAGTTATTACAGATACAACTAATATAATAAAAGCAGTATAAAGAAAAATTGAAGATAAATATTCTAATGTAATTTGTTTTAGATGTAACTCGTAAAATTAAAATATATTCAATTGAAAAATTATAACAAGGAGATTACATTAGTTTTACTAGTAATTACATAATAAAAAACACATTTTAGCTGCTTTTAATCACTTTAAAAATCAAGAATTGCTTTTAAACAATCATTAATAGGACCTTTAATTCACCAAAAAATAGATCAACAATGAAAAATAATATATTATCAGATGAATTTTGGCAAATGATAGAATTTATAGTACAAATTTTAAAGCCAATAGTTGCAACATTAAATCAGATATATCTACTCTTTCAACAGTTTATTCATATTATAGTAAATTAATAAAAATACTTGGTAAATTTTCATAAAATTTTCCTAAAAATATTTAACAACTTGTTCAAAAAAGATGTGAATATACATATCATTTTATTATGATAGTTGCTTATATATTGGATCTATATTTCTTAAAAAAAAGTTAAAATACAGTTTTAGAAGTAAATAGGTATTCTGTATTTACAACATTTACCAATAGTTGGTTTAATTAGAAAAAATCTTGAACTTGTAAAGTTTCGTTAAAAGCTTTACCATATGATAATGAAATAATTTAGATGTCATCATCTGCTCTTAGTTCTTTTATTTGGTGAAAATTATGGAAAAATAATGAACTACAATAATTAGCTATCAGAATTTTTTTTAATTCCTACATCATCTGTAACTGCAAAGAGAAATTATTTAACTTTTGGATTCATTTATAGCAAAATCTAAAATCAATTATATAATGATCATATTAAAAAGTTGGTTTATATCTATAGAAATCTCTAGATGTATGATGGATTCCAAAAAACAATATTATATAATGAAAACAAGAATACTACAAATTGTCAAAATAATAATTATAATAAAAGAGGTAATACAAATGATGATAATGAATTGTTAAATTTTGACAATAATATTTTCAGACTTGAATTAAACGTAATATATTTGACAAAATAAAATGGCTATTTTTAATATGTAATAAAGTCCATTTAATAATTTTCCGAATGATTTAAATAATTATTTTTATATTAAGGTTAATTAATGGTTAATTATTCAAATTTTAATTAACTGTTTTCTAGACATATCATTTATATATATTACACTACTCAAATTAAATGTTAATATTTTTTCTCAATAAACTTTAATTAGATGAGGGTTTAGGTGAGAATTAGATTGATATTAATATAATCATTAAGGGGACTTGAGTGTTATTAAAAGATGATAGTGGTGGTTACAATCATTGCAACTAATTTATTATTAAGAAAAATGGTGTTTATCACCATCTGTCATTCTAGTTTAGCATTAATGATATTAAACTTGTATTTTTTTTATTGTTTCTTAGAGAATCATTATCATTGTCAATAACAAAAAAAACAGTTTACCAACAGCAATTGCAAATAAGTAAAATTATATTCTCTTTGGATGGATAAAAGTGACTTTTTAATGATTTGGATCTTTTTGGTTTCTAATTGCAGAGAAATAATGATTTATCAAGATCACTATCATCACTACCAAAGGAAATTGATGAGGATGAAGATGATAAAATAGTATAATCATTGTTTGTTTCAATAAATTAATTAATCTTTAGTACTCAATATTGATTAATATCATAAAATATATTATTATTTAAAGAAATTTGAGAATTCAGTAATAAACTTTGGATCATAAATGAAAATATTATGGAATTATATAATTCTGCTGATTAAATTAGCGGCTTTGGGTCACCCGGATCACTCACATTAAATCGGTTTGATCCAGTTCCAGATTTGACAACCCGGATACCCAATTGCCTTAATAAAAAAAAAGCAGATTTCTGATGTACGATGATTTTAAGAAAATTCAAATTAGTTAAAATCAATTGAATTGTTTATATAAATATTAAATGAGTTTTAATTTGTTTAAATTTTAAATTATGGAAGACATTTATGGGTATATATTCTATAGACATTCCAGAATTTGTTTTATTTAGCTTTCAACTATGAATGATAGACCTTCACTTTCAGACAATGGTAATATAATTGTCTAGTAATAAAGCTCACCACAAATTTTTTTTTTTTGATGAAAGCAATAACATGTCACAATGAAGGCTAAGTTAAATAAACTTATGACCCGAAATAAGACGGTTACAATCTATGATAAATGGTAAAAAAAATATATTTTTTTTTATTGTAATTATTGTTTCTTATACATGATTTCGACAAATGATAAATTAGTGGGTTTATGATTTTTATTGCCTCAATATAAACAAATAAAAATTTTGGATAGAAAAATTTGGATAAATACAAATATAAATATTAATTGATTGTCTCTTATTTGAAATTTCCATCATGAGAAGACGTTATTTTATTTAAACTAATATTTTTAATTTAATAAAATAATACGACACTAATATCATATATACCAATGGAATTAAAGTCTCTACTTTACACAACTCATATATATAAAAGAAAATAGATGAAATGGATAAAATGATTTGTTCCATCAACATCGAATAACCACGTAAAAAATTTAGTGTTTTCTAATCTTGATTACTCTAACTGAATCTTGTAAAAATCTAAATACATTTAATTCAATATATATTAGAATAAATTTACTTAAAAAGGCAAAATTCAAAAAATTTTAAATTGACTAACTGCTTAAACTTTGCCCAATGTAAATTCATAAAGTATGATATGTGTAAACTTGTGTCGTTTAAATAATTTTATCCATCTTCATGCTTTTTTTGTCACCTGGTCGAGCTTGATTGTGAGATAATTGCATCAAAACTCGTAAATTGTGAGCATTGCTGTAGCGAGAGCTTCTTTTGGAATTTCTAAGTAACTGAAACTCTCTATCAGCATTCTTAATCATCAGCTATGAGATAGAAATTGGAATAATTAAAAATCAATTCTGTACTCAATAATAACACAGATTAATGACCTTAAGACTCACAGCCCATGTTACCACAGCACGATACAGAAAGGGAAATAAACGAACGCCAGTAAGATCTGTGGGTACTTCACAGGTCTCAATTTCGAAAATTCGGTATCGGCCTAATAAAAAGATTTGTCAAAATTTACATGTATCTAAAATGCTGCAGTATATTGATATACATACCCAAATAATCCATGAAGTAGAATCGTAAACTCAACTCAAAACTGTGTACCATAAATCCTCGAAAATACACTGGTAATGCTCGTTTTAATTTCACTTCTTGAGTTATGACAAAATTAATAATATCTTTTCCAGCCCTCGCATTTTGAAGAAAGTCTGCCATTTCTTTTCCATTTTCTGTGTTATATGGTTTACTTCCTTCTATTACGCATATCTCATATGGTTTTTCATTGGATGTATAGACAATCCCATCAGACCGGTCTGCATTACCCTTTTGATTTGTGACAGATTTTCTATACGCTGATGCTTCTATGGCTTTATTGCCACTACAAGAGTGTAAGAGCAATCACTATAATTAGTTACGACATCATAGAGTAACAAAGAAAGAGTACTTACGGGACATAACGAATATTTGAAAACCGTGCAAGCGCCTTTTTTAGAATCGGATGGATATAATTATTCATGTATTCATCTTCTTCCATTTCTTGATTTTTTAATGGGTTCTCGGCATTCATTGCATATGAATCAAAGCTATAAATGTTTTAAAATCATGTCACAAAAAACATCATGAAAACAAAGAATGTACTTACAATATTGGAAGCGTCTCAAACATAAACCTTTTTAATTGTTTGAAAAATTGATCTGTTTCAGGATTTATTAAGGTTTCAATTTTGTCTTGCCATTGCTGGTCATTTAATTTCTGTAAACAAAACAGAAAGCAGTAATTGTTGTGAGTAACAAGCATTAAAACTCTAATAAAAAAGACGATAATACCTCGGCAAAGAACTCAACAAGAAACTCAAAAGCTTCCTCTGGAAAAAGTTGGTCAATAGGATCAAAAACATCTTTGAGGAGTTTGGAATAGTCAGCTTCATCGGTAAACTTCAGAACAAATTCTGACGATGGCCTCAGATCCATGATGTCATCTGCTGTCAGTATGTTGTTAGCATGATCACAATACGTTTGAAAATTTCTTAGTAAATTAAGCATTTCTTCTGAGCAATATTTAGATTCATCGAGAAGATTTTTTGCTTCAATGCGAGATCTCTATAAATAGGTAGTGTCAGGAAATTCGCTCATGTAATTTATCAATTTAGGCTGATATTTCCTTACCTTATTTGCTGCATCTGAAGCCGAGGTCATATCTAAATCATCATGTCCATGCTTTAGGGTATCTATTCAAATTCCAACAGACTTCATTAGGCAAAAAAATAGGTTACTTATTAGCCAAAAGAAAATCTTACATACATCCTGAATTCTTTTCAAGTCTTGAATTGGATGAGGTGAGTGTTTCGTGGATAACTACATCATTATTATCACTATCTTCTTTCGTATTATCGTCGCTAATGTTCTCCTTGTCTTCGTTTAAACCACTTCTCAAAAACTGAATACATAAATATTTAGAATGTACTGTTTCAAACAAATTTAGGGATATGTTTTGAATATGTGGTGACAATACATACTGTCTCGTAACTCTTACTGCACATTTCTATTTTTGTTGACTTGTCAGTGATAACACTAAATTCAACGCTTTTGTCATACATTTCCTATGGCAATCAATCAGTTAGCACAATGAAAAAAATAATTGGAAACTGACTTATTTGACTAACCCGAGCATTTTTTATATCTTGATCTTTAAGAATTTTTTTAATTTCTGGCCGTTCTAGTGTTAATGTTATATTACTGCAAAGCTTCTGTGCCTTTCTTTGTACTGATTTGTAGAAAGCACAGCTTGTAGATCGATTTTGCATATGCTGACAAAATGCTTCTTTGATTTCTGGTAGATTTGCACTTGTGTAGTTGACATTTTCTGCTAAATACTTCAAGGTTCCTGCAAAACTCCACATACTATAATCAGTAATTTCTAGGTACTTCAAGATAAGAACATCGAATAACATTTCTGTGATAGAATAATGAAAGTATCAAATCAGTATAGTTAAAAAAAAAAAATCTGGCTTGACATAACACTTCTGGTAGAGAAAACAAAGGAATTGGCTACTAAGAGGAAGTTTATTATGAACTACGTCAAAGAGGGTCATCCTCTGAATTTCTCTACCAAACATCAATCGCAGGGGTCGCTAAGAACTGAGAAAACTTAGCTCGGCACATACGAGTGTAGGAAGAATTATGTCCAATATACTAGACACAAGACCAAAGGTGTCGGCTCTAGAAGGAATCCATCATGAATACCTCAAAGAGGGTACTTCCTTTTAACCTTGCTCTACACAACAGCCGCAGGGGTTGCTAAGAACTAATCATAGCTCGGCCATACACGGGTGTCGGATATTGTGAGTTGCCAGATGTGCGTGTGTATATATACATGTATTAATACTTTCCTTAATCAATTTCCTCACGAGCAAATACAGATGCAGAAAAAAAATATGATGGTATAAAATTATGCGAACCGACTGAAAATAAATGTATCCAATCATTTTTGATTGATCGGATCAAAAAAATTAGTCTGCACGCGTCCAAAGTCGCAAAAATCGCGATTATAATTCCGGCTGAAATCAACATAATTTCAGAGTAAAAACCCGTGGATCAAAATTTTGATCATGTGATCGACTAAATCACCCAATCAAGTTTGAATGTCGTCAATCAACAAATCCTGGATACCCTACGATAGATTAAATTATTATAATTTTTAGGGATCTTCAATAAAATATGCTTAACCGAGCATAAACAAATTTAATATGAGTTCTTAAGCTTTATTAATTTGAGCTTCAATTATGCTTCAAAGAGTATATATAGTCTAATTCAATGCGCGTTTATTTAAGCGCGTTTGATTAAAATAGCTTCTTTATCAGATTTTTTAATAATTCGCAAGTGATAATAATGCAAACCTTAAGAAATAATTTAACAAATGACAATATTATATTAAATGAGAATATATTAAACGTCTTAATGACTGTATATGTAATTTGATATATTTTATGTCTCCTTAAACATATTATTCTAATTTTAGATTGTCGATCTTTTTTGAAAAAGAAAGTTTTATATGAATATTTCAATAATTTATTATACATTTATGTTCAAAAAATTAGATTATCATATAGTTAAGCATATTCAGCATATATAAAATCATAAAAAAAAAATTTTGACAAAAGGCTTGGAGGAGCATTTTGCTAGTCCATAACCCATATGAGAAAATAACAAAAAATTGATCCTATTTGGAACTTTTATTGATGAAATTGATAATAAATAGTATTGTAAACTTTATCATAAAGAGTATTCAAAAGAAACAGGTATTGCTACAATCAAAGGATATTTTAAATATGATTACACAAATACAGGATTTATATAAATCAATCCTATTAAATCTTATAGTAAAAAAGACGAAGAAAAGTTGCATATTTAATAAAACTTCTTAAATAATGAATAATCACAGACTAATAAGTATTTTCAATTGTTGAAAATGCAGATTTTTATGTATTTATTGTAGCATTAGATCAACAGTTTCTAATTTCTTATAAAACAAGCAATTTTTGAAAGCATTTTAGATTTATATGATTATTAAAAGAAAATGTTTTATACTTATATGATCAAATGCAAAACTGATATATAGACTTTGTGCACAAACTTAGAATATCTTGCTATTACTCTTTTTTTAGATTACAGAAAACTGGAACTCTTCAAAAATTCTATTAGATATGATTTCACTTCATGAACAGCACACTAAAAGTTATATTGCTCAAAAAATATTTGAAATGATCAAATATTATGGAATTAGTAAAATTAATGCAAGAATATTGTAATAATAGGTAATGCATAAAGTATTATTGTATTTAGAAATATATTAAATGAATTATTTTAAACTAATTATAGCAATCTTGAATTTAAACAATTTTTGCTATATAGCTTATATGTTAAATCTTGCAGTTAATATTAGTATGTAAGTTATTAGTAAATCAATTATAAAGTTATGTAACTTTTCTAGTCATATTTATCAATTACAACCTATTCTTATAGTTAGTTTTTTTATATTGCTTAAATGTTATAAGTGAATAGATATTATAGGTGGTAATTGAGATAGGATAAAGTATAAGTATCAACTGTTTATTTGATATGTGATAACAAATAAGTACTATCTCAATGTTAGCGTTTCTGTATTGTATAAATATTTAATAGATCAAACTAAACTATTTAATAACTTAATTAAACTTATTCTAACTAAATTGTATTGACTATTCTAACTATTAAATACTAAAGATTTTCAGCTATATTTATATAAAATGAAATATATATATTTGTCAACTAATTTAAATAAATAAATAAATATAATAGATAAACTAAATAAAATAAATAAACTAAATAAATTATGTAAACTATGTAAATGTGATAAATAATATTGATATAATTTAATGATTTATATTAAAAAGATTATCTAAATGATTTTTCGTATAATAATAGCTTGATGCATGAGATAGTCTTTGTAAAGGAGGTTTGTTATCATATTTTTTAACTATATTGAATAAAAATAAAAGCCTTTTTACTTTTAATATATGTATTTGTTTGTTAGATAATCGTAACAACTCGTAATATAAACAAACAAAGCAAAATTATGATAGAGCTTTCTTGGTATTTTGAATATAGAATATTCTTATCATCTCTTGTCTAGATTCTTCATAAAAATAGCATTTATTATGTGACACCTAAACTAATTTTTTTCTCCCAGCTTAAACTGGAATTCTGAAACTATATCTATTATATACTATCCACATTTTTCATTAACCTTTGATATTCAAATATTTTTTTCAATCATTCCTTTCTGTATTTTACTACATCAGATTACTTATACCTATCATAATAAACACCTTATTTTTTATCTCCATAAATACATATAGTTTTGGTATATAAGGTGAGTGCTGGGAAAATGAACCAAATTGATTTTTTTTTTAAAAAAAAGTTTCTAAGTAAAATAGATGTAAATTTGATCATCTGATTCAGATCATTTGTTATTTCAAAAAAAAAATTTTTTGTTGATTTGGTCTTTTTTTCCAGCACTCACCACATATTTTCTTAGAAATTGTGTTTTTCTTGATATAGTCTGTTAACTTAGAAAATACCATTTCTTCAATATACACTTTCAGATTTCTAGGAATATGTGACTCTGGTTTTTGTTATTATAACTATTCTTAACATTCTTCCTTAAAATTCTCATCATATAGAAAACTTTCTAGTTTCATATGTTTTTCTTAATAATAAACAAGAAACTCTCCTATTTTTATAAAATAATTTCCTCATTTTCAAATATATTTTGCAATATAATCACCTTTGTATTATACAGTTTGTGCAATTTGATTACTAGTATCCATTTTATTTAAACTATCTAATAATAACTATATATATCTGTGTATACTTAGATGATAAAAATAGTTATAGATAAAAACATTTTTAATCATTTTTACATTTTTGTTACTATGCATTGTTGATTTATTTTATATGACGTATTTGTAGATTTCTTGTAATCTTTTCAAAAATTCAGTATAATTTCAAAAAATAAAAATAGAGATGGAGATTAAAATTACAGTTTTAATGATTGAGGTAAAGGCATACTGGTTGATTTTTCAGTGCTTTTAAATAATATATTAAAATTTATTATTTCTTTTGCATTATGTATTAACTTTTTCTTTTTTTTGTTTCTTCAGATTGTAATTCTTGATATTTCATTATATGCTACTCTGATACTACCCATAGCTATCTTATGATGACAAAGAACTTTGGTAATAAGCTTTTTTCCCACTTTCTCAAATTCTTTCAAACTTCTTTTGTCTAATCATTATATATCTTATTTTTTATCTGATCTTCAACAATTCTACCCTCTATTTACTTATTAATATTCTCATTATCCATCTATTTTTCACCTTCTATCTCAGTTTTTAGATATATAATATTCTTTTTTTCTAGATATTTTGCTAGTCTGCAGTTGCCTTTTTGCTTTATGTTGTAACAGTGTAAAATTTTGGCTAAAATCTGCTTACAAATCCAATGTCAATTAAATATTCTTGTTTATTATCTCATCGATCCTGATATCAACTTTATGTTCTAAGATAATTAATGTAGAAATATTATAGATCCAAATGTCAATTTTATATTTAGTGTAACAGGCAACTTTATTGACATGATCATCCTTACTGATCAATTTTGTCAACTCTATTTTCTAGACAATGTCATTTTATTTTTTATAGATATTTAGTTTAGTTTATTTTATAATTATTAAACATGTATAAATATTATTGTATTTCTATTAACTTTCAATATCTTACGAAGTAGAGAACTTATAATTTATTATATTATTAATAAAGCGTATAATTAATCAAGTTAAAACTTATCCTTCACAACCTTTTAACCTGTGTATATATTATTATTATTTATTAACTTTGCGTAGTATTGTATTAATTTGTTGTATTAACTTAATATGTTATTACTGAAATGTAATCTCTGAAATATCCAAAAGTTACTCATGTGTAATTAAGAATAATCTTGACGTTTACTATGAATCTTTATTGTGATTCTCTGAGTTTAGTCTTAGTATTATTAATATTTATGAATTTTATTTGAGTTACAAAGCGAACATAACATTTTAATGCTTCTTATAAGAAATGGAAATAACTATCAGCATATTTATATAAGTATTCAAGAATTACATTGATTAGAATGAAACATCAACTGTATAACAAACCACTTGAATGAAATTGACATTGAAATTTCTTTAGTTACTGAATACTATCAATAACAATTAAATGTTTTCATTAAACTTCTCAGTTATATTTAGATCTATCCTGACTATACATGAAGTCAAAATGAAAACCCAAAAAGTCAAAATGTTTCGACTTTATGAGGTCAAAGTCAAAATGAAAAGTAGAAATGATCGAAATTACATCATATCAAATGATTTTTTATATATAGAAAAAACAAAAAAAAAGATGTACAATCTCGGTTAATATTGCTTTGATTCGTATAAAACAACTACCATTCGATTCTTCGTGACTAGACGAATCCAATGAGCTATCATTCATTGATTTTGGATTATCCCAACTCAAGATATTTGCGATCATATTTTGAAATCCAGACTCCTTTATTTAAAGTAGAATTTATTGATTTATAATTTCGGCCGATAATATAATTGCGAGTATCGATTAAATGATCAAAAATCAATGAATGTTAACTCATTAGATTCATCTAGTTGTGAGGAATCAAATGGTAGTTGTTTCATACGAATCAGTGCGATATTGACCAAAATCATACATCTTTTGTTTTTTGTTTTTCTAAATATAAAAAATCATGTGATATGATGTCATTTTGACTATTTCACGATTTTAGCCTCTAATGGTCAAAATAATTTCGACCATTTCGACCATTTCAGATATCTGAAATGATCCATTTCGACTTCATGTATAATTCTGACACTGAGGAAGGAATTAGAGGACTAATTACCTATCGTGAAAGCAAATTACCTTATATTTAATTAAACAAGAGATCAAAAAAGAAGTAAAATGTCTTCATAATCACTTAATTGATCTATATAAAAATAAAAACAACTTATTATCTATCAGAAGGAACCTGTTAATACTTCTTAAAAGAATCTAAAAATTCTATTAGTTTATGAATAACAACTTATACTTTCAAATAAGATATCAATATAGACATTAACACTTAATAAATTTAGATATAGCAAGAGGCTAATGACCATTTGATAAATCTTGTTATATTTGTCACCCACCATCTGAAAATCTAAGCGATCAATTTAAAAGATTTTATCAGTAGATTAGACAGAAATATAAAGTACATTTATATACTTCTTTAAGTGAACAATACTTTAATAAACTTAATTAGTATTATAATATCAATTGACCAGAAAATCTTGATGTTGATAAAGCTAAAAGATTAGTAATATTTTTAGTATTTAGTTTAGGATTCACAAACTTCTTTAAACTTGAAGTAATATACCAATATGTTCTTATTACAATATACAATACTAACCACTTTCAATTACCCCAGAAAATACTGCAACTATGATAATGACAGCAGATCAATTGGCAAATTTAATTACTCAAATGACTACTACTATAACAAATGGATTTAATAGAATTAATATATCAGCATCACCTGCAGCAGAAGGTTCAATCATAAAAATTGATTCTTCCCTATAAATAATATGTATAAGGAAAGTATACGGAAATAATATGTTTAAAAAACGTATAATAAACGTAGAAAAACAGTATAATAAATTCGTAAATATTTCTGTATACTAG
>CAMKVN010001725.1:0-16750 GCA_946474995.1 Funneliformis geosporum
AATCTCACGCACTAACCATAACGACAGTACTCCTAAGAATTATTAATTTCTAATTTCATATATCTCTTAAAGCTTATCATTCTTAATTTTGTATATAAGATAATATTAGGCCGACATTTCCTAAACACATAAATTGACATACGACTATGGAAAAATCCTGTTTTTATTGTTTAATTATTAAATTACATTGTTACTTAATTAATACCCCCCCAAAAAAATCATTCAAAAAATTTCATTGTGTCCCAATTTTGTTTATTTAATTTAAGAATTTAGTTAGATTTTTGTACCCCTGGCCAAATTGTCTTCCGACCAATTTGTCTCCTGGTTAATATGCCATCCGGCCATTAGTCCTTGCTGGGTTTTAAGTATAAAAGAGGTGATATTTTGCTTGAGTAGAAAGTAGTGTTCCTACATAATATCAATAGATATCATTAGTATATCGGTATAGCATATATCCCCTTTTCCTTTTATTTGTAACGATAACGTAAGTATATAATAAATTACGTATCTGATCAAATAGAGCGCTGACGATTGAGACAATACTTATTTACGTGAATTTATGTTAGATTTCATTCGTAATTAATAAAAACGTTTAAAACAATAAACCTACTGCTTACCTTTTCTATTGTTTATAACCAATAAAGGTCACGAACTGCGTTCAACAGTATTGTTCAATTCCTTTTTTTATTAAAATAAATTATTATTCCCGGAATAATTAAATTAAAAAGAATTATCATACATAACCAAGTAAATATCATATGTGATAGCATGGCGGAATTACGGAATTATATTTTTGGCACAAATATTTGTTCAATACATTCAAAATATCATATATCGACAAAAATTAGATAATTTATAATTATTTGTATTGAAAATCTAGTAACTTTTGAATTACTATAATACTGTTTATTAATAAATAGTGCACTGCATGTAGATTTTTTTCTAGAAATGTTCACTGACAAATCACTGTGTCAATTTCTTTCTCCGCCAATTAAACAAGATGAATTTATACACTTTATTAAATTTTCAGAAACTTTCGTGATAAATTCGATGGTATATGGAATTTCTGTTGCAGAAGTAATTGGACCTAAAAAAATTAATTGTGTCCATACGATTCTCATCATCTCAAGTCCCTGTATTTCATATTTTGTAAACAATAAGTTCTCAGCATTCTAAAAAAAAGAAATGAATCATCATACTGAAATCAATATACTCGAGTAATGTTTGAAAAGACAATAATTACTGTTGATTTGCCATTCGCCAGTATTTCATTCAACGCTAGTTGTTCGTGTTCAAGCTATATACCAAATGCTTTTTAGTTGGGTCTCGAGATGCGTGAAGTAGGGTTTAGAATCGATTCTATCAAAATCGAATAAAAAATCGAATCTATTTTGTAGTGCAGTAAGTGTGTAAGCGTAAAATTAGACGGTAATTTGCTTATTTCAGAAAAAAAATAAAAAATAAAAAATCGATCGTTTGAAAAATAAATAATTTTAAAAAAAAAATTGGAAAAAAACCTAATATCGCATACATCCACGCCATCCACGCTCAAAATAAAACCTAAAAAAAAATATAATGATTTTCCGATTAACCCGAAATGTAAAAAAAAAAAAAAAAATTTAAGCCAAATTAAAATTAGAATCGATTAAACGAAATTGAAATTCATTCTAATTCCTAGTTCAGATTAAAATTATGATCAAAGATCATTTCTATAATTATTAAATATTTGCATAAAATCGTCAAAAAAAGACTGTGATTTATTGTATATCTTGCATATTTTCTTAAAAATATAAGTTTTAGAAGCGTGTCATAAACCATCTATATCAATTTGCCAATAACCAAAGGTGCCGTGGAACGAGAATGTTTTCAGTGTGAAAATTATTCGTTTTCACGTTTATGTATCCTACTACATTATTCTTCTGTTATAGCTTTCCTAAAAAACTTGATGCTATCAAAGTATTTGAGTAAGCGATAAATCCTATTTTCGTCATCTCCGCACTTGCTGGAAAAGAAAGAAATTCATGAAACTTGAGATGGAATCTTTCATCTTCTCATGGAACTTTCATAATATTTCTAATGTATTGTTGAGATACAAGCAATGTCATTTTTGCAACAATATTATGTGCATTCAATTCAGCATCGAATATAGCTAGCATAACACTAGATTGATTCCTAAGTACAATCACATTTTAACTCAAATATCTTGCTACATTGCCTAACGATACAAAATGTCATTATTATCAGCTGTTTCGTATTCATTTTGGTCTTTCATTATAAAACCATTTTCAACGCATTCTAGTTTTCACATTCTGAAATCTGCAATATATTTTTTCAGGAGTGTTGATTATTTCCAAGATTTTCCAATCATTCTCCAGAATGAATTCTTTTAAAAACTATGATGAGATCATTAACCATCTTTAAGAGGTGATTCAAGGTCTTTCTGAAGTATATAAATTGTTGATTCTCACATCATTTATTTGAATCTATCTTTTAGTGTTGTAGATTAAAGAAAATGAGGCTATGCCTCCGAAGCAATCCAAATATAATGTGAAGGAATCTATAAATAAAGATTGCACAAAGAAAATGAAACTCCAAAATTAACAAAATAATCAAAAGAAAGGGAAAAAAACACACCTACCTATACTGTCCGAGTTGATCCAACACGAAAGATAAACTTAAGAAAATAATTATATGTCAAAAGGTCGAAAATAAAACATTTGATCATCTCGACAAGTGATCGAACTAAGGCTGTTGTGAAGAGTCTGAACTTTTCGAAAATAATATTGACAATTGGGTTTCGACGGGTTTCGATAACTTAAATGGCTTTGATGCATATCGACAGGTTTCGGACGTTTGGACAATTTCATTTCAGATTTCGACGCGATGTGTGGAACCTAGCCAGAGAGAGATTCGGACAACATTCCAGATTTAATAGATTTTCACTACACCCGAAGGCAAAAGATAAATGAAATTAACTTACTACCCGTCGAAACATTTCCCAACCGTCGAAACTTTTGTTATCCGTCAAAATTTTCGCGTTAAAAAACAATCAAATCCTCAGGGATTTCCAGCTCTGTACCCCAGCTAAAAAAAAATAATTTAAAAAAAAACTAAAAATACAAATAAAATGTCAAAAATAACTTACTATCGAAAGAAAAAAGTATATTAAAAAATTGAAACGAATGATTCTAAAAAATCATAATTTTCAAATAAAAAAAAATACTTTATTTTGATAATATAAAAAATATAAAAGCACATGGCTAAATTATACTTCAAATTTCAATACTATCAGTTTAAATTTGATATGATTTAAATGATTGAAATAAACCTGAATAAAAAGAACTTTTAAATTTAAAAATAAAAAATAAAAAACAAAAATTCAAATATAATAATATAATACCTTTAATTCGGCTTGTTTTTTAATTCTTACTTAGAATAGAATATGCAGATTTACCAGGTTTACTCTTATTTCGAATAGTAAATAATAACCTGAGTTCTATGTTTTCCTTCATTTGATCCAGTTTTACGATATTACATTAGAACGCCAATTATAAAACCACTTTTACACGAATTGCTAAATTTGCCTTTTGATTTAAGGAAAGGAAATCGAATTTCTATTTGCCATTTGATCCGCTCCGCAAACTTGTACAATGCAGTGTGTGTAAATGTAGACCGGAACTTTGATAATCTATTTTTATTTTTTCCAGAAAAGCAATAAATAACGAATATTAATTTCTTCATTTGTCTTTCTATACTATAAGAAAAAAAAAATTGATTTTGTTAAATGAATTTCTGAACAATTTAAAAATTTAGTTAAAACAATCCATTAAACTTCCTAAAAACGTATCACGTTTCTATTTTTCGAAACTCATCGATTTATACTGAATTAATGACATGATTATGTGTATATAATATTTTGATTTTTTTAAAGGATGGATTTCTGGAAGTAGTCGACGATCTAATAAAAGATGAATAGTCGAAAAACTACTAATATTTCGTGCCCGAGATGTTTTTGTATTTTTTGATTCGCGTTGGCACCCGATGTCTCGTAATTGTATAGCCTCTAGTTTCTTGCATTGTAGTTTTTGAAGAAGATTGCAATCCCATAAACTATTGACATGCTGTCTCCTAAGATATAAATATTATATTTATGAAAAGTTGAAACCTACCTCTTTGTACATATTCATAATATATAGATGAATCCGTGGAGAATGCAGTGAAAGCTGTAGTGAAAGTAGCAGTAAAAATGTCGGTAAATGATTAAAATATTGAATAATTTTTCGTCAATATCTCTAAATTCGAATTATATATTTGTTGAAAAATATGTAATTTTGCCATACTCCAAAGACGAAATGCAGCGCGTCAATTCAAATATCTGGTTATTATCATATAACTTTTTATCAGATCAAATCACTCTACTCTGAACTAAATTTTAGTGTTATGATAATTTGTTGTATCATATTAACATGTCATGTGAATTTTTTAATAGTACCTTTTCCAGTACTACTGCATGATAACATTTCTTTATTAGTTAAACTTTTTTGTATGTTTGCATGATTCATATTATCGAAAATCAGTCATAACGCGTTATATTAATACGCGTCGCGATTTTTGATTATAAATAAGCCTTGCCTTGCTTTTTTTTTTTTTTTTTGAATAATTTTCAAAGCGTCAAAAAAATCTGATTTTGTACCATCTTTTTCACCAAATATAATAAAACTTATTTTTTTTCGATCATTTTACCTCACTTTCGCCATCTCTTTCACGTTCTCACTCTTTCTTTTTATTGTACGTAACGAATGTAACGATACACATTATATTTTATTGTTTTGTATATAAGTATATTATATAAGATCATCATTAAACTTATTTCTTTATTTTAAATTTTTAGATGGCCTCATATATGGAAACGTTTCCAGTAAAATCAAGTCATGAGGCATAGTAAATCATATGATCCGTAATGTGATTTTACTGGAAACACTCCCATATGGAACATTATAAAAACGGATTTGAATACGGCCAAACGTCCGTATTACGGGTACAAAGGCAAAACATGTGTAATATGATTTGCGCATTATGTTTATAATTATATCATTTTGTATCATAATTATAATGATCTTCTTTAAAGGTAAAGTATTTCAAGATATTATTTTAAAGAATAGTTGAATTTTATTAAATTAATGTGATTTTTCTTTTTGCAGTTCTTTTCCTATAGTTGGTATTAGTGTTAGTGATACCTGACTAAACATTTTTTTGAAAAATTGTAATTTCGTCAGGTATCACTAGTTGGTATGGTATTGTTCAAGGTCCAGATCCATTTTGAATAATAATAAATGAGGGTAATAAATCTGTACATGTTTCGATAAGTAACATGCTATAAAGAATAGAAGTGAACTTTTTTAAATAAAAATCTCTGTAGCAAAGTGAAATGAATATGTTCAACAATTGTACTGCTGTAATGATAAGGCTTTAAAATTCTGTAAAAAGACCATGGATAATATGGGAGCTGTGCTATTAAAAATGGGCTACAGGAACCTTTCAAAAAAAATGAGATTTTTGATCGGAATATGGTTTTAATAGCAAAATCTCAAAAAATCTCAAGTGTTACGAAATTGATGTAACAATATTTTTGACAAGGTGGATTTAATAGCAAAATTTTAGATACTTTATAGTTTCATTATTTTAAAATAATTTAATATTTGTAAAAATAACAATTATAATAAAATGTTATATATATAAAATTAAAGTATTGCCTTATTAATTGATTAGACTCAATATTATTTTTAGTGCAATTTTTTATTGGCCAAGTATGTTTATTGTGGCGTAACATTTTTTTGATCATCAATTACTCAAAATCAATTTATAGTCTCGGAACCCACTTTTAATAGATCAGCTCCCATATATTAAACACATAGTAATTGTCGAATTAACAGTATATTCTTTAATCGCCATAATAATAACTGTTCGATAAGATTTTGCCTACTAAATCTGAAAAGTTTATAACCTCACAATCTATTCCGAATGAGAGTTTCGTAATAGAAAAGTTTTTCATACGAAAAAAACAAAAAATCTAAAAGAAACCTCTGAAAAGACATGATAGTAAAGTATTAAAAAAAACTCAATAAAAATACACACCGGGGAACTGACATTTCTTAAAGTTTCGTTTTATAGGAGACCCGGCACTTTTAAACAAAAAAAATATAAAAAAATATAAAAGATTTGTAAGGAAAGAAAGGAATAAATAAAATTTATAAGGGAAAGTTTATTTTCTAAATAAAAAACGCGAAGTTGTAAAGAAAAAAATGAAAAATTCTAAAATAAGTTTATCTATTCTTATAAGAAAGATAAAGGAAAAAATAATAATAATCATGACGAAAAGCTTCATTTGGATGATATTTTTTGTTGCGTGTAAATATATAAATTCAAAATAGAAAAGTGCTGAAAAATCGAAGATGATAGACGTTCAAGAAATTTAGGCTCTTTCGTTTCAGCAGCTGATCGGATATTTTTATATTTTTTTATATATATATTTGCCTCAGCGATCAAATATTTTTTATTTTTTCTCTAGTTTAGATGTTATGATAAATTACAAGTGGTAGACCGAGAGGAGTATCAATTTATGCATTTATTTTAATTTTACCTTCAAAAAAAGAATATATATACTCTTTACAAGACGTTTCTGAATATTCGCATAATGCAGATTTTATATCTGAAAAATTATAAAAATAATAAAAGAGATTAGGCCTGAAAAGTTTTCTTCAATAATATCTGATAATATAGCAACAATAATAGTAACAAAAAAACAAATTAATGAAAAATATCAACATAATAATTCCAGTTCAATGTATTACACATCATATCAATTTATTAACTACTAATATAATGACACAAACATTCAAAAAAATACAATTTCATTTTGTATGAAGATTGTTAATCATTTTAGAAAATCATATCAAAATAGGACTTATTTGACTCAAAAATTAAAAGAAAATTTAATTATAGGAGGTGGATTACAAGGATATTCAAAAACACGTTAGACAACAGCATTTGATTGTCTTGCATCAATAAAAAGATGTGAAAATGCATTTTATAGTGTATGTTTTTTTATTTTAAAATAAATTTGTTATTTTTAATTAATAATAATAAAGTTTATTATATTTTTATTATATCATTAAAGCTTTTAGAAAAACATCCAGAAACTCTTAAAGATAATATCAAATCTTTATTAAGAAATCATATTTTTTTAAGATATAGAAGAATTAATCAAATTGCTTAAACCAATTAAAGAAGTTATAGTTTCTTGGAATATAAATTTACTTTTTTAGCTGATTATTTTATTCAATTAATGAAACTTAGAATTGCATTCAAATCATATCCTACTATAATAAATGTTTTATTTCAATCATATTATATTGATAAATTTAATAATTGTTGGAGACAATTTGATATCAAAATTTATTTGTTGAGATATTTTTTCATATCATATCAAGATATATATATTAAATTTTTTAAACAAATATAAATATATATAATTTTTTAATAAACAAATCATATTATTTATTTTATTTAGAAAAAGAATTTAAATCTGATATTTTTAAACAAATTTATCATGCAGCTCTTGAACTTTAGAAACATATGGATGGATGAAATATTACAGCAAATATATTAATAGCACAATTATTAGCATATAAAAAAATTTTAAAACTATATGAATTTCAATATATTCAAGAAATGTATAATATAAAAACTTAGTGAAAAATGATAGAACTACAAGATAGTTTATTTAATAATTAGCCTTAAAAATAATTTCTATAATACCATATAATATTGGTTATGAAAGAATGTTTTCTGTATTAGAATGGATGTGTTCAAGTCATTGATCAAAGTAAGTTTTAAATTTATATTTTAAAATATTAATTTAAATAATTTAATTATTAATTCTTATATATTATTATAGGCAGTTCTTTAGGGTTGCTTAAAGGTTAAAAGCGCGGTAAGATAAGCAGAAGGTATAAGTTTATAAGTCAATATGGATTGAATCAAAAAGGATCAATTGTTTATTCAATATGTCTTAACAAATGAGTACTGCCTCTATCAGCGCTCTGTACTATACAAATATTTTATATTAAATCAAACTATCTAAGAAAGTATTCTGACTATTCTAAACTTACTTCAAAACTCTCTACTGTTAACTACTCTAAAACTCAAGGTATATTTATATAAAAATGAATACATAAAGTGTTCGAAGACATATGAGAAATATAAATAATATAAGAGATATAATAACTATAATAAATATATGAAATATAAGAGATATAAGTAATAAAAGAGATATATATAATATAGTAAATAAAGAAATATATAAGATATATGACATAGAAGACATATATGATATTTTAGTCACCACAATCATATTCGTCATCTGAGTCATCCATGTCATTTTCGTGCAATAATATTTTATATTTAATTATAACCTTTCTATTGAAAGAATGGAAGCTATAGCAAAATTACATACTTATTATATAACAAATACTACTACTGAAATGAATTAAACTCACTCTAATCTTTCAGAAAAAGAACTTTATAAAACATTTAATGAAAGTTTAAATTTTACTGAATTTTCTGATGAAATTCATGAACAGAAAGAAGAATTTGATTTTATTGATGATAATAATGAGGATATTGCTGAAGAAAATGAGACAGAAATTCCAAACAAAAATAATAAAATCATTATAGAAAATTATTTTGATTTTAATAGTCAAGAATTTCAAAAAGCTTTAAATATGAATATAAGAGTAATAATTGAAGAAACAGAATATATTGATCATGAAAATAAAAACTTTAATATAAATGCAATATTAGATACTAATTTGAATTAGTAAAAATAATAATCATTGAAAAAAATATAATAATAAAATAATCTTTTAAATATCTAAACATTTTATTTTTTTATTTTTTTAAATAATTATAAAAGTTATAACTCATAAATTTAATAAAATATAATAAAATATAATATATTTTAACTATTATATTATATTTTAATTATCATAATCTATTTTAATCATTATAATGCATTTTGATCATCATAATACATTTTAACTATCATAATTTATTTTGACCATCATAATATATTTCGATCATTATAATGTATTTTAACTATCATAATTCATTTTGACTTTTAAACTTTTTTAACATATAGTCAAAATTAATTTTGACTATTTTGATCATTTCAAATATCTGAAATGTCTGAAATGATTAATTTCAACTTCATTTATAATGTTAACCATTTGTGTTTACTAGTATCCGAAAAAAGAAAAGATCTAAAACCTGACATTACTCTTTTAAAGCAAAAAGCATCAAAATTGAATGATATGTTCTTCAATAAAAATTGGATAAAAGACATGTGTATTGTCATTATTGTGATACAGAAAAACTAATTACCTTATATCAGCCTAATGATAGAGCTTACTTATAGTCACATTTTAATATCAAATTACATAGCAATAATAAGACAAATGCTGATTAAAATGCATACACAAAGTCACAAACAACCTTCATTTCTCAATTTATTACTAATTGTGATCAATCTGATAATAATATGAATATAACATTGATTTCTTTATTTACTCATTCTTAAAATAGATATATGAAATGCTAATATAATGATTGTTCAACCTGTAATAGGTTTAACTCTTATAAATATACTGTATTAGCAAAATATGAAACCAAAGGTAAAGATTGTCAAATTTTATAAGATGATATCCAAAAAAGCAGAAGGATACTTCAAACATAATAATTGTATAGGAAAAACCAACATAATAAACGTATGCAAACCCTTCTAACTCAAATTGATTGTTTATTTCTTTTAAAAGAAAGATAATAAATTTCTCAAAATTTACATAGTTTATATAACCATAGTTAATAGCTTTTAATAAATCATCAACAGTTTTATGAAACTGTTATAAATACAATTAAATATTAACCTGAAACAACCACATCCGATACTTTTAAAAAACTTCTTAATTATCTCAATACTGAATTTAAAAACTATTCCTATTATTCATTTATCGAATCATATCTGTCACTCAATCAAATTCTTGAAGCTGTTGAAAAAAATGAATTTGAAGATTGGGTTGTATAATATATAATATTTATGATTAATTAAACTATAGATGAATAATATCCAGTTTTTTTTTGACATGACACAAGCAGTTACTAAATTTTTTAATAAAGTAAAATATGAAATAACATCAATATATAGAATTAGGCAATACAATAATAGTTTTATAGATTTTCTTATTGTATTAATATTAATTAGTATATTATCAGTTCAATGGATTACTGCAAATCTTGCTGATCTAATAATTTGATTTATACGTAAAAAAAATATGATAATAATGGATTTTTTAATATTTATAAAAATCAATTCTAATGTATTTACAAAGCTTATTACAATTTAGAGTTTATTATATAATTATTATGGTCCAACAATATGTGCAAAAGATCAAACAAAAGTTGCTGAGATGATTGAAGTTAATAAAACACGTCAATAATGGATAGATCCAATTGATACTTCAAATACCTTATTGAGGAACTTCATGTCAAAATTTCAGTATTTGAAAAAGCCACATATATTACTGTTTTTGCATTATCAGCTATTTTGCTAGATATTCTACCTTAGTTTTAGCTGTTATACTATCAAATCAAAAAGAAACTAAAACTGATATATTTCTTGAAAATAATACTACTTTAAAAGAATTAGTAAAATTGAATGCCAAACCTATTGGGCTTTATTTTGATGATGCTTCACATGATTGGTCTTGGATTGAAGAAACTTATAATAAAAATTCATGTTTTTCATGATCTTGATTAAAGCTTTGCATGAGCTGGCTCACCATCGGCTCGAGCTGAGCTAAATTATTTCAGCTCATAAGCCAGCTCAGCTTGAGTCCAAAATGTGGCAAGCTGAGCTGGCTCACGAGCTAAACAAGCTGGCTCATATGGCTTACATTATTAACAAAAATCTGAAAAAAAATTTCAGAGTGATTAAAAAGTTCCGGAAAGCGATTTCCTTCAAGAGAATCGTCTCCAAAATAGTTTCCTTTAAGAGAAATGTCACCAAATCGATTCTCTTGAAGCAAAACGCTTCTGAAATGTTTTTCTTTAAGAATTACATTTCCAGAGCGTTGTTTTTTAAGAATTATGCTTCCAGAGCGTTGTTCTTTAAGAAATTCACTTCCAGAATGCTTTTCTTTAAGAAATTCGCTTTCAGAGCACTTTTCTTTAAGAAATTCACTTTCAGAACACTTTTCTTTAAGAATTTCACTTTCAGAGCACTTTTCTTTAAGAATTTCACTTTCTGAGTGCTTTTCTTTAAGAATTTCACTTTCAGAGCATTGTTCTTTAAGAAATTCACTTCCAGAGCGCTTTTCTTTAAGAATTTCACTTTTGGAGCGTTGTTCTTTAAGAATTTCGCTCCAGGAGCATTTTTCTTTAAGAATTTTATTCCAGGAGCATTATAAATCAAAAATAACGTTCCTAAAGCGTTATAAATTAAAAATAATGCTCCTGAAGTATTATAAATTAAAAATAATGATCCTGAAGCGTCATAAATTAAAAATAATGCTCTGGAAGCATTATTAATTAAAAATAATGCTCTGGAAGCATTATTAATTAAAAATAATGCTCTGGAAGCATTATTAATTAAAAATAATGCTTCAGAAGCGTTTTAAATTAAAAATAATGCTTCAAAAGTATTATAAATTAAAAATAATGCTTCCAAACATTATAAATTAAAAACAATGCTTCCAAAGCATTATTAATTAGAAATAACACTCCAAAGGCATTGTCATATAAAAAAAAGAGCTCTAAAGGTGATTTTATTTTAAAAAAAATGCTTTGGAAGCGTTATTCTTCGAAGAAAATGTTACTGAATCATTTTTTTTGAAAAAATCATTACCAGAATCGTTTAACTTTGAAGAATCATTTCCAGAATCATTTAACTTTGAAGAAATCGTTGCTGAAAGCATTTTTCTTTGAAGTTAATACTCCTGGATTATTTTTTTCAAAAATAAAAAATCCAAGCTGACGAGCTGAGCTACAGCATGAGCTGGCTTGATCAGCTTATAAGCCATTTTATAGCGGCTTGAATTGAGCTTTCGTGAGCTAGCTCGTAAGCCTCACGAGCTGACTTAGCTTATTCAAAACTTTAATCTTGATATTATAATAGTATGTATAGCATTTTAATTATTATTTTTTATACTATTTATTATTTTGTTAATCTATTTAATATTCTTAGGATGATACATTTTTTATAAGAAATTTTCCAATTAAAATAGGAATATTTAATAATAGTCAATCTTTAATTAGTAAAACTGATGTTTTTTAATGTATTAAGAAAGGTAAGTTAATTTAAAACTTTATATTTTTTAATAAATTATAAGTTAATAAATCAAATATTCAATATTAAAAGTTCGAAACATGCAAAATGGAGGTGCTCGCATTTATCCAATTGGTAATTATATTATGATAACAGAACATCTTTGATATTTAAAAGAAAAATATGAAAATGGATCGGGGTTAACAAACGAAATACTAAACCTAAAAGATAAACAATAATATGAGTTTACTAAAAGATTTTTTTTCTTCTAATATATTAAAAGGTAATAAAAAATTATTATTTATTTGTTATTATAAAAGTAATAATCCAATTAGCTTTTTAGTTATAGTTTGACATACTATTGAATATAATGATTAGGGTTCTGCAATTCAATTTGATATTTGAATATTTGATTTAAAAATCAAATCAAATACAAATACAAATTTATATTTGATTTGATTCAATCAAATTTAAATCAAAGAATGATTTATTTGATCAAATCAAGTTAATGTTTGATTCAATTCGATCAAATTCAAATCAAATATTCAAATATTTAATTTGATTTGAATCAATAGTAAAGCTATCTCCAAAACTTCAGAAGTAGCTCTGCTCTTATTAAGAAAACCATAATAATGTGACTTTAGAAATGCTTTTTTTACTAAGAAAACTATAGTAAAAAGTGACTCTATGGCTTCAAAAATACCTTTTTTACTAAGAAAACTATAGCAAAAAGTACTTTTACAGCTTCAGAAATACCTTTTTTTACTAAAAAAATTATGACAAAAAGCACCTTCACAGCTTCAGAAATGCTTTTTTTTACTAAAAACAGTAAAAAATGCTTTTACAGCTTCAGAAACGTTATTTTACTAAAAAAACATAGTAAAAAATGCCTTCACAACTAAAGACATTATTTTACTAAGAAAATATGTAAAAAATACCTCTGTGGATTTAAAGACATTTTTTACTAAGAAACTTAGCAAAAAAATGTGTTCGCAGCTTCAAATCATTTTTTTTGCTAATAAAATTGTTACAAAGCTGAGATGGCAGTTATTACTAAGTTTTTTTAGTAAAACTGAGACTGCAGAGTTATTTTACTAAGTTAATAGTAAAAATTTACCTATTACTAAACTTACTTTGTAAAAGTTATCTTTAAAATTTTTTAGTGCAATTACTAATAATTTTCTTAATTAAAACTTTAAGATAGCTTTATTTTAATATATCATTGTAAAAATTAAAAAAAAAATTATATTTGATTTGATCTGATTTGATTTGATTTGATTTAATTTGATTTGACAAATATTTGATTCAATTTGATTTGATTCAATCAAATTCAAATCGATTCAAATTGATTTAATCAAATATTTGAGTTCAATTCAATTCGATTTGATTCGATTTAAAAAAATCAAATCAATTACAAATTGCTTAAATATTTGATTTAATTCAATTTTAAGGAACTCTAATAATGATAATTCATTTTATGGAGATTCTTTGTATCATTTTTTGCAGGATTATTATTTGAGTCATGGAAATCTTATATAATAGATCACCTAAATAGGAAGGGTAGCAACAATATTTTTTTATATAATGTGACATTATTTAAAATCAAATCAAAATCAAAAAACTCTCAAAAATATGGCATATCTTAGCAATCAAATAATGACTTTATTTACCTTGATCTTATTTTAATTCTTCTAATTCACTAATTTTCAAATTATTATTACAGAATTCCATTTTGTTCTTGACTTATTTCTACTGCTTTTTTAGAACACATATTTGGCTATGTATAACGAATTATAAAAGATTTTACTGTTTTAGATTTTTTGATGATAAATGAAAAATATTCAATACAATTTCAATTGAAATGAAAGGTAAAGATTTTTATTAAGATTTATTTATTATTAATTTATATAAAAACATTTTTTAAAAAACAAATATATATTTTTGGCTTTTAAGGAAACCTGATATGACTAGATAATAATGATAGATATAATATCTGTCTCTTAATTGCAAAAAATAAACTTTACGAAACCTTATCAGACTTTCCTAATATATTTGATATAGATAATATATTAAAGGTTTGTAAAAATTAATTTTTATTTATTATGCAATTATAGTATAGTTAGTAAACTTTTTATTGATTATAGATCTCAAAGATAATAAATTTAATCTTGCAAACTATTAGAATTGGTTACAATCTATCCAGATATATTACTTTTATTCAGAATAGTATATGTACTTTAAAATACAATAATTCTATCTATAACTTTAATAATGATGATACTAATAATGAGAATAATAAAATTTAATTTAACAATCCACTCAATATTTTTGAGGATACTCAAATTAATCAAATCTATTACAATATCAATGTTGCATTATAATGAAACATAATTTGTCAAGTTATTTTGATGTCAACCAATTAATATTTAAAAATGGTAGTGAATTAGAACAAGAACATATTGCTCAATTGACTACTATAGATAATTCATTTTTTGATATTGTATATAATGATATACAGCAAAAAAATAATATAGACTGCTTCTTTATTATGTAAACAATAGAAGAAACTTGTGATAGGTATTTATGATATAGTTAAATATTATAAAAAATTTTAATATTAGATTGCAATTTTTTTAATTTAATTTATTTAATTTATTTATTTCAGCTGTATTTGACCAGTACACTCAAAAAGAATATTGGAAATTTAATAGTATAATAACAAATAATTAAAAGAATTTTGTAGTATAAACAGAAAATGGTTCAATTGAATTAGCTGTCATATTGAGATATGAATAAATGAATACTAGTGATAAGCCAATTAGAACTAAAAGACGTGTTTCATGATAGACTATAACATGTAAAAAAGTATTTAAAATTATAAAACTAAATCTATAAGCATTTAAATTTAAGGCCAGAAATTATTTTTTTTTGTAAATAACAAATTACCATCAATTTTTATAGCAAAAATTATAGTGGTATTTGTGATAAGTTTAATGATTTATAAAATTATTAGTGGTAATAGTAATTTGTACTAAATTTAACTGTTAATTTAGAAATATGTTACAAGTTATATTAGAGCTGAAATATTAGACAAAATGGATGCCAGTTGAATTCATGCTAGACTTTTTGACATAGCATCCAATTTTGATCATGAATTTATATTAATAATACTAATGATAGAACACAATTTGTATGTGAAGCAAGGTTGGCAAAAGACCTTGAAATGATCTTGAAATGACCTCAAATGACCTCAAATGACCTTATTATTATTATAAATTTCAAGTCAAATGACCTTATAATTTGTCATCACTGATATGAAGAATATCTATTTTGGTTTTTTGCAGCTTTAGATGATATTGAAACTGTTTTTAATAATGCATCAAAATGGACAGGTAAAAAATTATTGTTATCTGATTTACAAATGACTTCATATTATTATTGAAAAGGTATTATTATTAGCATTGATAATAGTATTGTAAATGCTGAAAAAATTATGAAAATGCAAAAAAAACAGGATTCAAATGATGATATCAATACTTAAAGATTTGTAATACATAATTCAATTTAATTCTATAGTTTAGTAGTACATTTTCACCAAATTTTTGAATAAATATATAACTTTTGTTGTATAATTTATACTTATTTTTGCTGATGTCATACATTTTAACTAAATCTTGCTCATTTTTTTAGATAGAGTTCACTATACTAAGGAACGGAAACCGTTGCTAAGTCTGGAGCATGTATAACAAAAGTAACCAATAATGTATCAACTCAATTTTTGAGCGGGCAGACATCAGAACATTTTTGTGTTACGCATTCTAGACAATATAAGTCCTTCGTTACACTCTGGACTAATAAATATGTTTGTATTCAGATGTTCTATTTTAGCCTTAGTATTATATTATAGGTATAAAAAGAAAGCAAATTATGAAAATTGATAGTATAATTTCACTGGTATAAATGATTTTGATAATTGGTTCTTTATGCGAGATTCAATTGAACATTATCAAAATACTTTAGAATGAAAATGTTGCAATTCAGATTCTTTACAAAAGCGATTTATAAAACAAACTGATATAAAATAGTCTAAATTATTATGATTACCATATTTTAATCCTATTAGATTTATTACAATTGACCTAATGCATTGTTTATTTTTAGGATCAATAAGGAATTTTAACATTAAATACTCTGAAAAAAATTCAGAAAAAGATGAATAAGTTTCAAATTCTATCTGATATGGATTGAATTCCAGGTAAAATTTATGAAGGAGAAGGATTTTCTAATTTCACAGCTAAAGATGGTTCCCATAATTATTTTTAAAATTTTTAACTAGTTGCAACTATTTATGAATTTTTATATTAAAATAAA
>CAMKVN010001726.1:0-16737 GCA_946474995.1 Funneliformis geosporum
ACACTTTAAAATGCATATTTGGCTTTTGTTGCATACATAATTCATGATTTATTGCCGCATAAAATCATTGTCCCTGGATCGGACTATAAGAAAGTTAATTGTTTTGTTACACATAATAACAAATCAACGAATTGGGAATAAAATTTTTGTCACACTTTACTACGATACCTGTAATACGTGTGGAAGAACTCGCAAAAAAAAAACTAGTTCCTAAAATTAAATTTTACCAATTTTGGAAATACAATAAACCGGAACCAAACGATTGCTTGCCATCATTTTTTTTTTTAAATCAAATCGATTTATGCCTTTTTGAACTTCGTATACTTGATATTCGGTGTTCACCATTATATCCACTATGAAAGTTGAATTAGTAATGAAAACCATTTTGATAATTTCATTTTAAAAAAAAACGTTTAATTATTTTACCTAAATGATATTGAATTTTTTTTTTTTAAAAAAAAAAAACCACCACCCCTTAGGATAAACAGATGTGAGTCATCTCATTTTATTATTGGTAAAATTTATATATATATATAAATATCTAGAATTTTTTCCCCCCTTTCCTTTCTTTTTTTTTTTTTTTTTATATAACAGAAAATTTTACCAAAAAAAAAATATAGACATGAAAGAAATCTCAGAGATTTATATTTATCCCGTGAAATCGTGCAGAGGAATTAAAGTTAACTCATGGAAAGTAGATGAATATGGATTTAAATATGATAGGTTTTGGATGGTGGTTGATGATCAGAATAGTTTCTTAACTCAACGTGAATATCCAAATGTAAAAAATAATTTTAAATTAATTTTCATAGCCAAAAAGTCTTGAATTAATTTCATAAATTTGTACTTGTTAAGCTTGCACTCGTTATACCTACCATTCAAGAAAATGATGATGACGGTGGTGTTTTAGTATTAGAAAACCCCAAAAATGAACAAAATTTAAAATTACCACTTTTACCAAAGTATGTAAAGAAAAAAAAGATCATGACGATTGCTTTTTCTTTAAAAAAAAAAATTTATAACCTTTTGTTACAATCAATTTCAGTAAGGAAGGTTATTCCAAATGTAAAGTTAAAATACATGAAGATCATACATTGGCATTTGATTGTGGTGAAGAATCATCCAAATGGATGTCAGATTATTTAGGAGTTAAAGTTAAAATTGTATTTAAATCAACAGAAGAAGCAAGAGTAATTGGAACAAATCTTCCTCCAAAGGATGAACTTTTAAAACAACCCGAAGTAAGATTTAAAGTGACGGAAAACCATATCAACTTTTAAATTTATACTCATTCGTTTCTTAATTTTACTTAGACAGCATTTGCGGATGTTTTTCCATTTTTAATTCTATGTGAAGAATCCTTATCGGATCTTAATAAAAGATTAACAACTTCGGTTACTTGTCGTAATTTTAGACCAAATATAGTAGTAAAAGGGTGTGAAAAACCTTTTGAAGAAGACAAATGGAAAAAAATCATGATAGGAGATAATTTGTTTTTCGTGGTCACAAAGTGTCCTCGTTGTGTTAGTAAGTGTTATGGATTTATTACATAAAATAATAAGGGTTCTATAACGCGAAATAAATTAATTTGTAGTGACTACGATCAACCCTGATACCGGTAAAAAGGAAGGATTGGAACCTTTAAAAACTTTACAATCTTATCGTAGGGTTGATTCAGGCGTAAGATATAGGGGTTGCTTCGGTAAAATGATTTTATTCATTTATTTGACTTTTTACGTCATTATATGTAATTGACAAATTTATTTCGATTAAATATAGGAATGAATGCTATACATAAAAAATCAGGTAATTTGAATTATGCAAACTAATCATTATGTTCTAATCATTTCTAAGGTTTAACCGGAATCCTTTTGTCCATATTAAATCTAAAGGCATAATTCTTAATGTCGGTGATCAGGTTAAAATAATTGCAACAGGAGAACATATTCGTGAGGTTTAAAACTATAAAATTTTTGATTGATTCTAATGAAATAATAAAATAAATAAAATAAAAATAATACATATTATAATTCTCTATTTACGTTATTTCACTTAATTTAAATATCTATCATTATGAGATTTGGCAACTTTGCCTAATAATTCAACTTGATTCGCGATATCACGAAGGGCTCCTAATACAATCCCATTACCTTTAATAAAACCATATAGATGATATTCTAACCCTACTTCTTTACAAAATCCCTTTACCAAATTTTGACAATTTCGAAGATTATGTCTTGGAACTCTTGGAAATAAATGATGAATGGCTTGAAATTGCAAACCACCATGAAACCAATCCATCCACCAAGGACAATCAACATCCATAGTAGTACGTAACATCTTCCTTGGGAAAGATTCTAAAGGTCCAAAATCTTCAGTTGACATACCAAAATGTGATAAAGTAATTTGTACGTGTAAGAGCATCGTAACCATATGCGATATTAAGACGTAGAGAATAATTATTGATATTGATGGTAAAAATGATAACAAGTAAGTGTACCAACACCAAAAAATAATCATCCCACTTATTTCTAAATTACGAAAGGCCAAATTTTCCTCATTAATTAAAAAATTAATTGATAATGCGTAAAGGTTAAATCTGCCAAAGCACATGATTATATAATATAAATAATGTTGAAAGGGTATAAAGAATCTTGCCGCCGCATCAAAATGTAAAGTTTTTTTGTAAAAACTCGAATATACATTATTAAAGAATTTTGTTGAGATGGCTAAAAATGGTAAATGTTGAATATCAGGATCATGTTCAGGATCATTGGTTACGATATGGTGAACGTAATGATTTCTTTTCCACCATCCGAGGCTCAACCCTCCCATAAAATTTGCGATAATGACACCGATGATATTATCCACGAGTAGATTATGAGTTATTCCACTATGTCCTGCATCATGGGCCGAGAATGCAAGTTGATGCCAAAATAATCCGAGACAAATTGCGCTCGTTAAGAAATGCCAGGTTTGAGTTCCATAAAGTAACAACATACAGGCCGAAGTAATTAAGAAAAAATAACGAATGCTTTCATAAAAATAATTCCAATAATCACATTCATATAATCCTAGTTCATGAAGTTTTGAATAATATCTACGATAAGTTTGAGATATTAACTTTTGTTCCGCAAAAGATAATCTTTCTTCCTTGAAGTTGTCAATTTTTCCCCCATATTCCCCAATGTAAAAAGTATTGATTTTCTTCTTGTATACTTCTTCAGGATGAAAAACATTTATCTCGTCGGTAGCATCTTTACCAATCATATGACGAATTGCAAGTTCCCCCCCTGGGTGGTATTTTAACCACTTGTTCAATTTATACACTTTATTATTATATATTATAAGTATTTGACCACTCTGAACGCGTTTTTCAAAGTCTTCTTGACTAATGTAGTTATGTTGAAGTGCAAATGTTTTAGCATTTGGAGGTGCCATCGTTAATAGTATGAGAGTGGCTGTGTTCAGGGATTAGTATTGATATATATTATATATTTATGATACAGATGAATAAGTTATGTAAATTTAACCAAATGAAAGAAAAAATATGAATTTTTTCGCGTTAAAAATTATATTAAAAGATCGCAAAGGAATTTATTTTTGGTTAATCATGAACGTGAACCATAAGGTAAAGAAGGAAAAAAAAAAAAAAAAAAAAAAAAAGGAAGTGGATATTTATTTGTTTTATCAAACATCAGAGATTTACATCAAATTATTATTAATTGCTTTTTTAGCCTAAAAATAATCCAAATCGAGACAACCACGAGACAAAGATGGACACAAAGGGTTTAAATTTATTCTATAACGAAGTGTAATTTTGATTTCTTTTGTATTCAACGTACAACCTCTTTTTTTTTTGCTGCAAAAACCCCAGTCACTGAAAAAATAAGATTTGATAGATTTTCGAAAATTCGATTGTCGGGATAAGCGGTTTCAATCTTAATCGAACCATTACCAACGATCTTTAAAGCACAACTCCTTTATTAAGGAAGTCCGTGTTTCATTTACGTGTTCCATTCTAAACCTTAATTTCCTAATTATCCTGGAATATGAGTTTGATCAACTGTTAAGGTTTTGTAAAAACCTTTTTTTAAGAAACAATTTTCCATGTATCATCATTGTATTGACTCCTTGACAGTAAATATATTAAATATATTAAATACATTAAAAATAACAAAAAAATTTACGTAATTCCTCGCACGTGAAACTCATTAACTTATCGTGCAACCCGGGTACAATTAGGATCCACCAACTCGGCTGATTTAATCATGTGACATACTCGATCTTATAAAAATTAAATTTCGTCATTAAAAAAAAAATCCTTCTCTTTCCCATCTGCTTTACATTAAAGTGGTAAATCAAATTCATCCGTTATAATGAGGTATAATAAATTCGTCTTGAGGTTTTCTTTTTATCTACGCTAAACAATTCCTTCTTGATTAGCAGTAGTAAAATTCAAGTGCCAGCCGTGAGAGAGTCAATAAGGATCGTTTTAAAAGAATCTCAGGAAAAAGACCGGAAATTTACTGAGACGATAGAATTACAAATTGGTTTAAAAAATTATGATCCTCAAAGAGACAAACGTTTTAGTGGAACTGTCAAGTAAGTGACATCTTACTATGAGGTTAAAAATTTATCAAAAAATATATATTTATATATATTTAAAATTTAAAAATTTCTAATTAAAATTTTTTTTGATCTAAGGCTTCCTAATGTCCCTCGACCAAAGATGTCTGTAGCTATCCTCGGGGATGCTCATGACTGTGATAGAGCTAAAGAGATTGGACTTGAATCCATGAGCGTCGAGGATCTTAAGAAACTTAATAAAAATAAAAAACTTATCAAGAAACTTGCCAAAAAGTATGACGCATTCTTGGCCAGCGAATCTTTAATTAAACAAATTCCTAGATTATTAGGTCCCGGTTTGCACAAAGGTGGGTTTTTAACCATGATTATGTTGTGATTTATTTTTTGAAATTTTCCTGACCAAGGTTTATTATTATTATTATTATTAAACTTTGTAAATTAGCCGGTAAATTCCCTACTCCTGTTACCCACAATGATGATCTGAATGCTAAAGCGGATGAATTAAGATCCACCATCAAGTTTCAACTTAAAAAAGTTTTATGTCTTGGTGTCGCGGTTGGGCATATTAAAATGAATGAAGATGAGTTGGTTGCTAACATAATGTTGAGCATCAACTTTTTGGTTTCCTTGTTAAAGAAAAACTGGCAGAACGTTAAAAGTTTATATATCAAATCCACCATGGGCAAGCCTCAACGTTTATATTAATTGAAAAGATTTAATTTCATTTGTTCTTTTTTTATTAAATAAAATATTAAAAAATATTTTTTTTTATACTGTCCATTTCAAATATTTAAAATAGAAAAAAAAAAATAAGAAAAGTTCTATAAATTCTATAAAAAGACCAAAGCAAATGTAGGCTTTCTAATTGGCAAAAGATTTAGTGCATGACTTTTTTTTTCAAACGTGACACGCGCCACAATTATCGTAAGGATGATGCATTACAAATATGTATAAATATCCCATCTTTTTTTTCATCGTTCATCTCTTTTCTTTTTTTCCTCTATACATGAACCAATCATATAGTTTGCTTAAAATTTTTCGTCGTTGATGGATACTACAGCTTTAAGTATTTTAGTCGGTGTAGTTGTTGTTGTATTGGGAGCTTTAGTTACCTATTTATCACGCAAAGCGACTTCTTTACGTGATCCCGTTAAGGTATGGCATGCCTTAAATAAACCTGTTATAAGAAGGTTTAGACCTTGGATATACTCTTATCTACTTTCTTTCGCTAATCCTTTTGTTTCTTGTATTCGTAAGTGTAACTTTGATTTGCGGTTTCGTTTTTACGTGACCTGATTTTAATAAATTGACGTACCAACAGATTTGCGCATTACAACCCTCAACAAGGGATCTTGTTCCGGAGTTTTAAAGGTATTTGTTAGCCCTTGCCTTTTCGGTTCATATTTTTTAAATTCGTCTTAAAAATAAATATGTTAATCGTTAGTCCTTTTAGGAACAAAGGAGAGTTCACAACCCCTTTAACAGTATTCATGCTGCGGCGCTTTGTACGTTTGCTGAAACCGTTGGAGGCTTGGCGGTATTTAGTCAATTAACCAAAAAAGATAGAGCAATCGTGACAAAGATTAATATGGAGGTAAGCAAAAGAAAGATGTAAATGATCTTCTCTCTTCATTTCATCTTTTTAAAAAATAGTTTTATTAGTATCTCAAAAAAGCGAGAGGTAAGTAATTATATAAACCATATTTAAATAATATATTTATATATATGTTTCTTTTCTATAAATCTATTTTAACGAAATTAAAATTGCAAATATAGGGTTAATTACAGCCATCTGTCAATTTAACCTTGAAGAAGTTAGCGAACAACCCGAAAGAGAATGTGAGGTAACTCTTAGGGATGAAGCATTAGATATTGTGGCAAAGACAACAATATTTTGGCAAATTAGTAGAAAGAACTAAAATGTGTCAAATCAAGGCTTCTTCAGGGTTCAATTACTAAATTTGGTTACAAATTTCAATTATGAGAAATTTTACAAAGAAACAGACAAATTTGGTTTAATTAAAATGGTATGCATAATCAGGTTTGGAAAAATTGATAGATTATTAAGGGTTGAGATTTTTTTTAAGGGGGGTTTTGCCGATCGAAAGGATTCAACGATAAAGTACAAATTACCAAAAGACGATAAAAAAAAAAGTAAAATATTATATACATTTTATTTGCAAAATGCACATTTTATTTTAAAAGTATGTAAAAAGCGGACTTATATAAAGAAGAAAAAATACACTAATATTAACAAAAGCAGAAAAAAAAAAGAAAAAAGGAAATGGAAAAAGAAAATGACTCTATAAACAATCACATTTATAAGTGAAGAAAAAATTTACAAAGCGAAAAAAAAAGAGAGGTATAATCTATTTTCACGGAAGAGTTTTTGGGGGAAAAAAATAAAATAAAATAAAATAAAATAAAATTATTTTACACGAAAAGTGAAAAATATTACAAACAATGAAAAAGCGCCAAAAGAAAATTCTTTTTCTTACATAAAAAAAAAAAACCAAAAAAAAGGTGAAAATAGATTGTTTAATTCTTCTAAAAGAGATCATCGAAAAATTCAAAAGAGAAGCCCGATTTCACGATGTAATAAGCAAGAGAAGCGAGTATCACAGCAATTACAAAATTGGTTACCCAAGATGATGATGATAATGATGATGATGAAACGGTTGATTCAATACTTTTAATATTATTATTATTATTAATGTTAGAATGAGAACCTTCATTTAATGAAGAAAAATCATGAGGTGGTATTTCCGAGTCATAATACGGAGGAGATGTTTGATAAGGAAGAGGAGGAGAAAGTGGAAGAGGAGGAAAAGGATGACCAGCTTCGAATTCATCGGGTCTACCAACAACATCCTCTTGTCTTCTACGTTCAAATCTATCAGTAGTTTCAAGAAAATTTCTCGTTGAAGCAATAGAAGGAAAAAATTCGGGTTCAGGTTCAGGAGGTAAAGAAGAATCCCTTTCTTGTTGACGTATTGTGGAAGTCGATGATCCATAATCAAGTTCAGAAAGAGCACCAAAATTTGGTGGCAAACTTGGAAGTCGATCTTCGTTAATGTCTTGAGAACCTAATACGCTCCATGTATCAGTGGCGTAAGAAGGAGCGAAGCGATGATCATCATCATCATATAAATCATTATTAACAACACTCCAAGAGCTTGCAAAACGGGTGCTTCGTCCGTAATAATCTTTATTATTTAAATGGCAAGAGTAAAAATTTTTTTTTTTTTTTTTTTTTTTTTTTGATAGGATATGATAGGATTAAAAATAGAGGGGGGAAAAGGTAGTTAGAAGAAACAATCATCTTTCGATCAATTATTTAAATTAAAATAATAATAATAATAATAATAAATGATAAATGATTATTAATTAATTACCTTGAGACATCCTTTTTCTTCGTTTGATTTTAATTAAATCAGTTTATGTTTATATTCCGCTTTTTTTACTCCTTTTTTTTTATTTAGAGTGGAGAAAAGTTAGGAGAAAATTTGAAAAGGAAAAAAGAAAACACGTTGAGTAAAAAAAAAATGACAGAAAGGATATTTTTATACTTGATCAGAAAAGCTTGTAGCTATTCGGTTTTTGAGTTTCAGCTTGTACAACAAACATTTAAAGATAGCAAGGTCACAAGGTCAATAACTGTTTTCAAAGTATTCCGCAGCAGAACAATCAACTCATGACTGAATATGGTATAAAGTACATTACATAAATAAAAATGTACTTGATCGTTTTTTTTTAATTAATCAAGCACGAAACGTTTTTATTTTTATTTTATTTGTATTAACGAAATTATTTACTTATAAAGTAAAAAAAACCGGAGTTTTTATTTTTTTTCCTTTTTACCTTGACAAAAATACAAATATAATAAAAAATATAATTGTTTCTCAATTTGGATAAAAAAGCTGATCAATGACGTTGAATTGAATGCAATTGAATGCGAATCTACCCCTCGATAAAATCTCAACCTTCATACATTTTTGTAGTTCATGTTATTGTAAAATGATACCGAATATCGTGTGTAATTTTTTAAACCTGATAATTAAAATCTTTAAATCCATCTAGATAAAAGAACGATTGCGATCCCCGCAGCAAATTCCCGCAGAAAAATCGAAATTAAAAATTCAAATGATAACCCGAATTTAGTAATTCTTCAATGAATCGTTACTTTTCCGGCACGCGTACTCCGAAACACTCTTATTCGCAGCGTTCGTAAAAATATATGTGTAACGTAAATAAAATAAAGTAAAATCATAAATCCCCCTCAGTAAATTCTCGAAAAGTGTAAATTAAAAAGTTCAACTCATAGCTAAAGTTCGGAGATCAGGCTTCCGGTGATTTATAAAATTAAAAAGGTTAATTCAAAGACGCTTAGATTCACCCCTCGTCATTTTTATTTAAAAGTTTCCTTTTTAAGAAATCCTGATGAGGACGTTATCGTTCGCGAATTTTACCAGCATATTTGTATTTCTAAATCACCTTCCCAACACCAACTTCAACAAGAAGCAAATGATTGATTTCTTTTTTCTCGATGCATCATCATTGCTAAAATATATTTTTCTATTGTACAGCAAAAAAACAGGATTCTGAAAAGACTGTTTTCAACCATTGAAATTATACTATTCGTATGTTAACGAAGCGCATTTGATTTGGAACAAAATTTTTTAGTCCAATAAATCGTCTGTTAATCCCATTAGAAAAAGCCAGACGTTGTATGATTAGATGCCGAATTCTATTTTGTCTATTTTGTTGCTATTTTTAAATTATAAAATCAAATCGTTAATGAATTTCCTTTTATGAAAAAAAAATTTTATCACATTGAGTTTTGGTTATTTGATTTGCCTTCGTTGTTGCTTACCTAATGCTCCGTAACACATACTTGCATTTGTGGAAAGAGTTTGCAGAGTCATACGTTATTTGTAATTTAAAGTATATGTAACGACTGTGGCAATTACAATTGTATGGTTCATTTAGTTCATTAATCTCAATCAATTTTTCGCGGTTATGCGGGTGTAATAGTTAAAAGGCCCATATTGTTGTAGATAGAACAACATATTTCTCGACACCATATAGTTTGCAGTAATCCATAAAAAAAAAAAAAAAAAAAAAGTTCATGATAAAAATGATCAAGAATTACGTGTAAGAATGAAATTTTTTTTTTTTGTTTCAACATCGACCGATTTGTATGTTGATTTGTGTAACGAAATCAGTATATTATTTCAAAAATTTTCACAATTTGAAATTTTGCATTTCATTATTTTTTTTTAATTAATTTTCTTTTTCATAACAAAAAAATTTTATGGCAGACTCGGAAGGAGCAACAAATAGTGAGTTTCTTTGAATTAAATTAAAAATTTTTTTTTTAAAAAAAAAAAAAACAAACAAAATTGAGAAAGTGGTTTACCAATTTTTGTATTAACGGAGTTATAAATAAATTCCGATACTGACATTATTTTTCTCTTTCTTGTATGCTAGATGAACTTCTCTTGGTTGCAGCCAAACAGGACTCGGAAGATATTTTAGAAGATATTTTTTCTCAACCGAACACTTATGATATAAATTATTCCGATGCTGTCGGAAATACCGCACTTCATTACGCGTATTAT
The DNA here is from genome assembly GCA_946474995.1 of Funneliformis geosporum. Classification (NCBI taxonomy): domain Eukaryota; kingdom Fungi; phylum Glomeromycota; class Glomeromycetes; order Glomerales; family Glomeraceae; genus Funneliformis; species Funneliformis geosporum. Next base: position 10,212 of record CAMKVN010001726.1, read on the forward strand.
ATCCATTATATTTTAATTTAAGCTATTTATTCAAATAAAAAAGAAATAAACGCGTTCGTTTACTTTTTTTTTTCTTTCATTCAGAAAACATGATTTGATTGATTGATTGATTAATTGAATTTCTTTTTTTTATTATTATTGCAGGGCTCAATTTGGATCTTTTACTGCCATTGAATTGCTCTTGGAACAACCAAATATCCAAGTTAATTTACCAAATAAATTGGAATATGATACACCACTTCATAAAGCTGTACAATATAAAGATGATCCTTCTGTGGTTTTAGAAATAGGTATTATATCTCACTTCTTCATCCTTTTAATAATAATGATGATAATAAAATTTGACTCTTTATATTGCTTTATCAAATATTTTTGTAGTAAAATTATTGATCAAACATGGAGCGGACCCAACGTATGTTTAGTATTTGGGAGCTTGTCAATAGAAAGGGGGAAATCTAAAAAAAAAGTTATGAGTTAAAGTTAAATCTGGACTTATTTTACTAAAAAATCATGTTTAGCATATGAAGTAAAATTTTAATTTTTTTTAGATTTCCTCCTTTTCTATTGACAAGCTCCCATTTGTACATTTGCTTTTTTTTTAAAAAAAAAAAAAAAATAATAATAAACTATAATATAAAATTTATTTTTTTTTACTGATTTTAGCAAACTAAATAAGAATAGACAAAAACCTCAACAATTAGTTGATCCAAAAAACACAGAACTAAAAAACTTACTTCAAAAAGCGGCTTTAGCTTTACAAGTGGTGGGTACTCGATTTTTTTTTTAAAAAAGAAATTTTTTTAAATATATCGTATCGTATTTATAAAAAAATTATATTGATTTTAGGATTCACGTGATATTGCCCAAGATGATTCTGATGATAATGATCCACCAAGTGATATTAGTGAGGATTAATATAGTGATAATGAAATATATTAGAATTTATATGGGCAAAATTTATTTATATTGTAATTAATTATTTATTATTTTACTTTGTAAGATTAATATATAAGAAAAATGTGAAAATTTTGATTGTATATAAAAATATATTATATATACATAATAACTCATTTTTATAAATTATTAAAATCAATCTTATATATACTATTGTTTCAAAATATTGGATTAAACATTAATAAAATTATCACATTATTTCCCACAAATTTTACATAATATGAAAGTCCATTTAAATTCTTTTTTAAAAAAAAAAAAAAAAAGCTTAATACCTTCCAAAATTATTCTTATTAGGCCACCCAGAATTTGCATTTGCAATATTTCCCATTAATTCATTATCAGTAGCAGAAAATAAATTATTATTATTATTATTATTATTATTATTCAATTGATTTTGATTTTGATTAGTATTATTCATAAATGTATTATTAAAAGAATTTTGTCGTTGTGATGGTGGTGATTGTAATCCAAAACCTGTTGATGATCTTTGCTGTTGCATTACAAAATTAGAGGTTGTAACTTGTTGCTGCAATTGTCCAAATTCGCCTCCATAACCCGGTGTGAATGTGGACACGTTTCCAAAATTTGGTAAAGAATTTTGTCGATTTGGCATCATATTAGGTGTAATCATTGAATTTTGTTGTTGCATTATTCTACCAAACTGAAAAAGAAGGTTATACTTTTAATAGAAAATCAATTTAAAAAAGGAAAACCTAGAAAAACAACTTTACATACTGAATTACCATTAGATATTAATACATTATTGGGTGTAATAGAAGTAAAGTTTCCCCTATTTCCAAAAGCGTTTAAATTATCATTCGACCCATTAGGTGATACCATTGAATCATTTGTGTTAAAATCTTTTCCAAATAAATCAGGATTTCCCATTCCATCCATTCTATTCATGCCGTTTGAACCAGATGTAGGAGTTCCCATATTTCCAAAAGTATTATTTGATAATATTGTTTTATTAGAGTTAAAACCGTTTCCTCTCATATCTGCTAAATTTTGTTGAGAATGCTGATTAACTTGATTAAATTGAATTTGTTGTTGCCCAAATCCGGAACTGGCCGGTCTTAATTGCATTCCATTATTCGTAGAACCAAATATATTAGATGATGATTTTTGAGGCGTACTATATAACGATAAAATCGCGTTCTTATCAAATTTATTTTGTTGCTTTTGAAACTGTTGTTGTTGTTGTTGTTGCAAATTACCTTTGAATCATAAAAACAAATTACTAATTAACTTCGAACTAAAATAAAGAGGGAGGAAAAGCATTGAGTATAACAAACCGGTTCCTTGAGGTCCAAACGAACTCCAAAGTTCCGAAGGGTTTTGAGATGAATTTAGAGCGGTTATTTTTGATTGTTGAAATGACATTTGTTGCGAGGATGGTGAGTCTAAAAGAGACTGGCTGGATGATTGTGAAACTGGTAATTTAATTTGCATTCGTTGTTGCTCTGTTTGGGAAGTGGCTACAGGAATGTGATTTGCACTATTGACATTACTAGAATTATTATTCACTGGATTACGAGATTCTAATAATAGTGCAGCAGCTACTTCAACATTACCGCCAGTACGTCGAAGAGCATCACGATTCTTCGCATCATCTTGAAACCCCATATTCCATATTTGAGTTAGCTTATCATTACTCGAAATCCCTAAAATATTTGTAGTAGTAGTAGTAGTAGTAGTAACTGTAGGGATAGGAGTAGTAGGTGGTGGTGACGCTGATCTGTTCGGAAGTCTACAGAGAATTTCAGTAGCTGCACCAATATCCCCGTTAGTAGTATCTAAAACTTCGCGATTTCGAGTATTATCATTGAATCCCATATCTTTAAGTTGTCGCAACGCGAGATCATGATTCCGAATATATTTCGAGATGGAATTATTCGTTGCACGACGTGGAGGTGTTGATGGAGGAGCAACCGACGAAAGATGTGTTGATTGCTAGGGATCGATTAATTAAATAAAATAAAAATTAAAGAAATCGAAATAAACCTTCATTGATATACAAAAAAAAATATATATAAATATATTACATACTTTATCGGGATTTTCAAGATAAATTTGTTTTTCGTATTTGTTTCGTATATACCTTTCCATTTCACTAAAAAAAAAAAAAAATTATTTTACGATATTAGAGAAAAAAGGATCCACGTGTATGAAGTGAAAGTTTACCTATCAGAAGCATTAACTGGCACCGGATGAAATTCTGGACGAGGATTCCATTTGGCATTAGCTTTCAAATTTCCCCACTGTCGCATATTCTATGAAGTAAATGCATGAGACGCTCACATTAGCTAAGGAATATATAATAAAGTTCCGATCAATTAAATTCCAATTACCTCGATTTGTTCTGGTGTCCAAGAATCTAAAGATATTGATTTGACTTTGGAAATATGGGTTCCCATTTTACGATGTAAACCAGCACAGCGTATGCAAAGAAATAAGCCAAGATCATGAGAAGCCCATCGAGGTCCTACATGTTGAACAGTAATGTTTGATTATCATCATGATTATGATTATTATTGAATAGATCTGAAGTTATCGTATCATACTGAAACGAAAAAAAAAAGACATATAAAGCGTGAAAAAAATTTTTATTAGCTTAAATGTGATAAACTGACCCTTTACACCACAATCTGCGCAAGTATCGTTTCCAGGTTGTTTCGTCATTTTGAGCAAGACACGCTCATGTTTTTCGTTCACTACTTTTTTAGCTCGATCCATTTAAAATATTGATGTATTTTAAAAGATTGGTAAAAGATTTAAAATCGAAAATGAGTATAACGAGTGAAAAGATTTAAATATTTAAAAGCCCAACTAGGGCCCATAGGGGCCTCATACAAGGCGCAGGCAGCTGCACATGAAATCATTGATTTTTTGATTTTGATTTACGTTTCACAAATTCCATTAAATCGGTTCACATATATCGGACGCGAGATCACACATATGTATAAAAATATAAAAAATTTAAAAGAGCTAAATTAAAACACTAAATCGTCTAATATTTAGGGAGATAGGTACGGGTGAATAAGAAAATTTTTTTCAGATTAAAAAGTTTATATTTAAAAAATGAAAAAAGTTAAATGTTATTATAATGCAAAATTTTAAAGCCCCATATGTCATGTAAATATTTCAAATTTAAATTGAAAGTTTTTTATTAATGAATTTTACAAACAACATAACATGAAATATATTTATGTAATTTTATTAAATACTGTAAAATTGTAATAAAATACTTTAATAATAAGATAATATCAATCAGATTTATTTTTTACATTTAATCTTAATCGGGCAAGTGCACAGGAGTGAGTTTTTAGCAACGCCGTTAAAAAATAATGTTTTATATATTTACTTTGATCATGCAATAAATAATACCTCATATATATAAACGCTTAATAATTTATTATGTTATGTGGTGCATTTCTATTGATAAAGTCCCATCGATGAGAATTTTTTCGACGTCATGTGGAATACCAAAAGGATAAATATCTTCAGCTTTAGGTAAAAATACAGCATCAACACAATCAATGAACGAAGTAATTCTAGATCATTTGAAAGTGTGAGATCTAAATCTTCATAGTGCAACTTGTTTCACCTTTATATATAATAACTATAAAAAAAGGATTACGTATGAGCAAGGATTCAAGATAAAGAATCTACCGTATCACCTTTTACCTAACTTTAAATGACCTGCATGTAATGAGAACGAATGCAATTTGTTATCTTGTTGTTTTCTCTTTTTTTTTATTCCTATTTGTCATCCTTGTATTTAGCATACAGAAAAAAAATGCTAACCTTTCGTAATTTATACTAATCGAGAAATAAATAACTTAAAATATCAATCATTTTATAGCATTTTCATAATAACATTTAAGCACTTACCGACACAAATAGTAGAATACGTGATTGGTTACTTTCGTTCACTTGTTAAAAATATAAAATCATGGACCTAGATTTTATCTGTAAATAATTAATTAAAGAAATTAAAAAAAATGGCGAAGTTTCAATTTCAAAGCAATAAAATCTGTTTCTCCTATTAATTTTCTCAGATTAATTATAAAAATCATGAATCAAGATTCTTAATTTTATATTAGTTTTTTTTTTAATTATTTTGATCTACCTAATGATTAATCCTTCCGACACAACTTCATTACGCTCCAGAAAGATGCGAATTTTTGTCCGTCTGGAGTATTTTTTGGGTACAAACTGTGAAACACATATGGTTGACCTTATGTCAATTACAAAAGAAGAGTCTTTTAACGAATTTACGCATTATGAAGGGGTTGTGAAACCTTTTTGGTGTTTGTTAACCGATGGTGGTCCAAACGAAAATCCACGATTCCTTGCGAATATCTCAAAATATTTATTGCTTTTCAAAAAACTTGACCTGGATTATCTTACTATTTGAACACATGCACCGGGATAGTCTGCTTATAATCCCAGTGAAGCAAAGCATGGCATCACTTTCTGGTAAATTGGCAGGTATCGAATTAAATGCATTCACATATGGGAACCATCTCAGAAGTATTGGTGGAAAAGTTGCTGTTGTGAATGAAGATCTTGGACGTCGTAACTTTAAACATGCGGGAGAGCGTCTATGTGAACTTTGGGAGCGTGACAATATCAATGGTTATCCAGTTGTTACCACATATATTGAGGAGCATGATTGATTGGATTTTTTAAATATAAACGAAGAATCATGGGATTGGATTGATAGGCATAGCCAAATTTGCAAGTATTCTCTTGATCAAAAAAAGTGTGAAGATCGAAATTGTTGCAGGCAACCACGCGCGCCCGAAATTCATAATCTTTTGTCCAGAAATAATGGTTTTTTATCACCCGTCATACAAGGCCTTGATGGTCATTTTTTAAATATAATTCATACTTTGGAATATTTCGAAAAGAAGTTACCAGGCTATGATGAACATTGTCCTAGCGTAATTCCGGATTTATATCACAATCTTGTATATCAAAAATGCTTTAAATATTTTCCATCAAAAGTGTTTTTGCAACATCATATTAAAACAACTCATCCGAAAAAAAAAAGTGTAATAAAAGATTAATTTTCCAAGAACGAGGTTTGTTGGCAAGTTTTTTTTTATTCCAAAAATATGTTTGTATGCAGAATTAAAAAAATCATAAAATAATAAAACAACAGTTTCATGACTATTGAAAGATACATATAAAGGTCTCATAATGGAATAAAAGAATTAACACATTTTGGAATTTCTGTTTAATTATTCTTTTTTGATTGCAATTGTTGCATAGTTATTGCTTTTCTAGGATATATTTGACCTGGCCAATCAGCTATTAAAGGAATAACATTATGTTGAAGATACTGCTGAAATTCTGGAAAAGATGCAAATTTTTCCATTGCCTTAATATATGCTTCTATTGAATGTAAATCAAGCTTAATAAAATCTATTAGTATTGTATTACTAAGTTGTCGATCTTTCCGTTTTTCATGAATATCTGCATCATAACAATGAATAGTTAAATTGTTAAGTAAATCTTCTTCAGAATGAAGAAATTGTTCTATAAATCGATCATTGAATGATTG
>CAMKVN010001727.1:0-16731 GCA_946474995.1 Funneliformis geosporum
AGCTATTCTATTTATACAAAATTAATTTGCTACGGCTAACTAATTGCTACGCTATAAACTAACTAAATTTGTAACTATAAGTGTAAATATAATAATGATAATAATTATAAGAAGAATAATAATTATAACAATAATAATAAGTATAATAAAAATAATAAAAATAAGAAGAATAATGATAATAATTAAAATATTGGAAATACAGAGAATTAGGAAAATCTAACGAATTATGATAATCTGATGAATCCAGTAAATCCTAAGAATTTTACGAATCCCTAGAATCCTGTAGATTCTAAGAATCATCAAAATCTAGAATTATGCAAATCTTCTAATTTGTGATCAACATAAAATTAATTCCAGTAACTTCTATAGATCATGTAATAATTCTTTGTAAATCAACTTTTCAATAGTGAATTTTTGGTCAATAACAACATGTATATGTTTAAATATTATAATCTGCTCAATTTATATAACTAATATTTAGTCAATTACCAGTATAAAATTTAAAATTATATATATACATAATCAACTAAAATATAAATTCAATAAAATTTGATATCAATGAATAATAATCATCAATATTTCAAAAAATTTTGATTGGTTAATTATTAAATAAATATAATATTAGTTTTTTTTGAAATTTTATCATTTACTATACATATTTATTATAATGCAAAAATAAAGATTTATATTTAGTTCAATATTATAATAATATAATAGGTTATTTTCATCAATTTATTTGTTAATATATAAAAAGCCTAAAAATAGAAAATTATGCATTTATATTTATTTAATAGTTAGTTAATAACTATGTCATACTTATTATATAAATATTATTGAATCTCTTTATAAAAATAATTGTTTATTAGACAAATCATTTGTATTTACTTTCATTGTAAAATTATTTTTTTATGTTAAGGGAAAAAATTTTACTTTTTTCTTTATTATTATAAAAGTTTTTACAATTTTTAAAATGAGTAATCAATCTTTCAGTTTTATTTACAATTGTTTTTAGTTTTAAACTAATTTTGTAAAGTATACTTTACAATAATATAAATTGTTTCCGCTCTTTTTATTTGTTTTAATAATATAATTTTTCAAACCTTGAACCATTATGAAAATTAAAAAAAGTAAATCATGATTATTGTTATATATAAAATAATATGCATTACCATAAATAGTATGATACATTATATACAATAAATATATGTATTCTTATTATTTATTACTTTACATTTTTGCCTTTTGGTTTAAATAAAATAAATTATTTATACTTTTTTTTTTATGTATAATTAAAAAATCTATTCAATTTAATATGTACTTTCAAGATATTTTGTTTAAATAAATAATCTTAAATTCCTTCCTATCTATTATTAAAAAAAATCTGTATAGTATTATTTTTTAATTTAAATATTAAAATAAGCATAATTTCACATTCTAACCTATTATGATTTATCTTCAAATATTCATATTTATCTTAAAATTTAGCTAGCCTAATATTACTAAAGAAAAAAGAAAAAAAATAATAATTAATGTTATTTCTTCAAATAAATATTAAAAAATATATAATTTTGCATTCTATTATTTATATTTATCTCAGAATTTTATTATCCCTTATTTTTAAAAGAATATTAATGTAATTTCTTTAAAAATTACTAAAAAAGATAAAACCTAATTTGAAATTTACTTTTGGTTTCAATTTATGAAATATATATTAATGAATTTTGAACAATTAAAAAATATTTTTTCTTTATTTTCTTATTTAAACCTTTAAAAAATTACTTATTATACATAAAATACAAAAATAAAATATGCTATTATTAATATTATTAATATAGAAATAATAAAAAAATAATAGTAATATAAAAACTAAAAATAAAAGATTTAATAAAACAAAAAAAAAATAAAATAAAAATAAAAATTTTATATAAATGTATAAAAATTATATGAAATACATTTATACAAGATATAATCTCATCAAAATATATTTGTATTAAATTGTACTAAATATGTTATATAATATATAAGTACTGTATTTATATGAAGATTTAATTTGTATATTATATTTAAACAATTCTACATATAATACCATGATTAATTATCTGAAGATTATATATTTAATTAGACTTAAATTAACATATATTTAGAAAATATATATAGTAAAAGTTCAATAGATAAATGTTTAAATTGATTAATAATATTATATTTATATAATTACTTTAAAATATAAAATAAAATTAAAATAAAGAAAATATAATAAATGATTTGTTTGATACTTTAAGATCAGGTTAATAATAATTATAATAGAATATAATTTTTATAATTTACATTAAATTAATAAGAATAAAGTAATTATAGAAAAAAAGCTTAATATAAATAAAAATAATTAATATAATTAATTGTATTTCTTTTAATATATCTAATATATATTATCAATTCTGAATTTTATTTTTATCTATATAAGAAAATACAATTTTATTTATAGAAATTATTAAGTATAATTATTTTTCATTATTATGTATTCACATAGTTAACGTATTAAATAGTTTTTCTTCAAATAAATACTGTTCTAATTAGCATGAAGAGATATATTTTAAAGTTATAAAAAGATGTAAATTTAATAAGAGTAAGCTTTTAATTTTTTATTAAATAGCAAATAAGTAAAATATTTTATCAATTATATTTTGAATTTATATTAGTAAAGTTTTAAACATTTATTTGAATTTTAAAAAATGATAAAATTCTAATCTGATTATAGTTGCATATGTTGTATTATGAATCTGATATTATAATTTAATAAAAAGTTTTTACTTTATCTTAGAAATTTTGAAAAATAATATTATTAATAAAAAAAATTGATTGATCAATAACAATTGAGAATGGTAATGATTAATATGCATGTTTTTACATATAGTAAAAAATAATTTGATTTCTTAAAGTTTTAAGATTAATTAATCAAAGATAAATTTGATTAACTTAGGTTAATTAAAACATTTATTACTGTAATAGTTTATTATTAATGAAATAATACCATTTAGATTTTTATAAAAGATAGTTATTAATATTTTATTATAAATAAAAGGATTAATTTATGTAAAAATGCAAGCAATTTATGAATAAGAATTTTTATCTAAATAAAGTTGAACATTAAACCTTAAAACCAAATTACCTATTTATAAAAGAATTCAAAAAACATTTATTTTTATTATTATGTAACTTTTAAAAAATGAAAGATCATCTGTTTCACAAAGAAATTGAGTTTTAGATTATAAATGAAATCTAGTAAAGATTTCATTAGATACCCATCAAAAGATCCAAATTACTCACATCAATATTTAATAGAAAAAAAATCAGGGATTATATCATCTAGTGCGATCGACTAAACTCGAATTTATTTTAGTTATACATCTTCACCTTGTTTGGAAATAATAATGATAATAATTGAATACAATCAAAAATATTTAGTCCGATCTAAGGAATGTGTGATCGACACGTCCGTAAATCGGCCCAAACCAAAAAAAACATTGGGAAAGTGATAAACTAGAAAGGAAAAATTTAAACAAAGGAAAGTCAGGATCAACAACACTAATATTTATGGCTAAGTTTCGACATCAACAAAATAATTATTTTCCCTTGTTAAAAAGCTTTGTTCCTTACTTATCGTATTTCCTGTTTCCTGATTTTTATTTTTGCTTCGCCTTCGGTTCTTTCTTACATTGTCAATTCACAACAGTTGATTTCCTTTACCAATCAATTCCCACAAAACATTACACGACTATTTTGATGATAGAACAAACAATATTAAGAAATCGATTATTTATAATATTGTTACAATAAAAAAAAACAAACCGAATTTTGTTTGCGCATCGTGAGATTTTTAGGTTACATAGTACTAAACTTTCAATTGGTTTCTCTGTCTTTATATTTGTAATATGTTTATAATAAATGGATGAATAGTAACTCATGGATTGACCTGTGATCCCAATATTTTTCGACCCAAGATAAATTTCCGACCTTTTTGATTATTATCACTTTCTGTTTTGACTCTATTCAGAATATATAAAATGAATATTTATCATTGTATAATCATTATAAAATATAAAACGATTAAAGATTTGTGGGCTTAAACACAATTTCTTATTTCACATCAAGTTTTTACCAAAATCATAAAACAATTTAGCGCCACTTGGCTCCGCCTAAATCTATAAACAATTACGCTTAGTTCCGTTTTGTCCGCAGCAATCACAAAATGCAATCTGCAATATAATATGTCACCCCTCGATTTTACCACATGTAACCTCAAATCACATTTGTAATCTTTTTTTACCCCTAAATCCCCCAAAAATTGTCAAAAATAGCACAGGTAGAGGTCGAAAAGTATATCTTTGCTTCTCCAAGAATTTTACTTTCCCTCGCATCACTCTTGGGATAAGTGGGCCACTGGCTGGTCCTGCATCGTTATAGGTACCCAGTCACTCGTTTCCCGTTCAAAGAAAACTTTTCTTTTTGTTCATTACAATTACTCTTGGACTTTATATATTCGTCTTCTCGCTTTGTTTCTTACTGTATTTTTTTTTATATTTTATATTCGCACGGTACACTGTAATTATTATTTTGCAAATAACTAAAGCAAAAAAACGACCTTTTAAAACAAATAAACAAACAACCTTTTTATTTTTTTATTTTATTTTCTTTAATTTAAAGAACTACTTTTAAAAAAATACACATTTCCTGTAAAATAATCATGCAAATAATGGACGCCGGCGGTGTGCAAGTTCAACATCAACCGTCCAACCAAGATCCAACAAGACAATCCTGGAGGAATAACAGCTCAAACGGTGACCAGGGTAAACGTAGGGATAATAGTAGTAACAAATCTAGACCTGCTAACTTGAAGTCTATCAACGTGGAACGTGCTCAGAATATGGGCAGTGTTTCCAGAAACGTATATAATAATAATAATAATAATAATAATAATCTGCAACAAGGAGCATCACCTATTAGAACGCCAAAAACAGCTCCATTTTCAAGGCAAAGTCAACAACAGCAAGTGTATGTAATGCAACCGAAGACTGCTACATTCGTTAAAAACGAACAAAGACAGCAGCAACAAATGAACTTAGGAAGGTCTTCACCTCAAATGTCGAATATGAATAACAGGACTTCGCCACCTCATAATATATTTATTTCAAAGTCTCCTCCACAGACCTATAACTTGTCTAGGAGTCCTCCCAAGACAAATAACGTTGGTAATATTCAAAATTCTTCAAATGTTGTAACTACTGCATCCAACAAACAACAACAGCAACAACAAAAGTCGGCCAGTTCTTCTAGACCCACCCCAAAACCACTTAACTTGTCAAAGTCTTCACCTCAAGTTCATAATAATTTGGGAAGAGTTCCTCAAACGGCTACTTTTCCACCAAAAGTGAATAGAGCTTTAAACCTTCCCAATCCTCCCAAAACAGCGACCTTTGCCAAATCATCATCTGGATTTTCTAAAGACGTCAGACAGACTATAAGACCACCACAATCAGCTACAATTCCTCAACAAGCATTATTATATTTAGATGAACAAGCAGCTTATCTTCAAGCTGTAGAACAACAAGCTAGATTTAGGCGTTATAGTGCAAGTCCTGCTCCACTTCGATTTGTCTCGAATTATCGTCAAGTTGAATTAAACCAAGGAACTCCTGTCGTTGTTCTTAGTCATCCCGATGATTCTGATTCTCAGGGCTCTTCGCCACCTACCCCAGGACCTTTACCTTCCAATGGTTATACTGGAACCGATTTTTATGACTACTACCCCATGACATACGAAGAGGAAGCTGATGAAAGTTCTTATTGTTATTATTACTATGATCTTCAACAAGATTATATTCCTCCACAAACACCAACTGGAGTATCACATCAACAGCGTTCTAGTACGGTTCCATCAATTGCAAAAGAAGAGAGACGTAGAAGGTAAATAAACAATTTTTTTTATAATGTATCAATTCTCTAATTTTGATTAAGAAATTCGCTTTTTAAGTAGAGTTCATTAATTAAATTTTATCGGATTTTTTTAGTGTTTTTGGAGGTCCAATGAAGGTGCATCCTGATGCGGTTTTACCTATTCGTCAGCCTAAAGGCCCAGATATGGCCAAAAACTTTGCCACACGCATTCGTCGTAAGGCTGTTAACAAACTTTATGCTGCTGCTGCTGAGAGAAGAAGCAAGTCGGCTGCCGATCGAAGAAAATCCGCAATGTTCTAATTGAAGGGATTTTTAGTTGACATTGTAAGTTATTGTCGTGAATGTCTGAAAAATGCATAAATTTATAAATCTTTTGCAAGTATATATGTTTAAACATATATATAAAATTTGTGATATAGTTAATAGCATAATAGTGGAACTTTTCTTAAGTCTTGAATAGGCTTTGATGTCTTTTTTCTACTTTAGTTGAATATATTGTAGCATTTTTATGTAAAGCATTCTATTTCACCCCATTTTCTTATTTTGTAAAGGACATTTTTTGGGATAAAAATATTTTTTTCTTTTTCTCTTTTTTATGAAATTTATATAATATATACATATTTTATTTCTTTACGCAATCAATTTTTTTTTTCCGTTTTTATTGATTTCTCCATTATTTTCTACAATAATTGTTTATTATTATCATATATTTTTCTTCTTGTAATATGAAAACAAATGGGATAACAATAATTTTTTTTTTTTTTATCTAATGAGTACAGGAATATCTTAATTTGTTTTCTTTAAAACGCGTTAAAAATATATATGTGCAGTTGTAATAAACATGCAGGGGTATTGCTTTACAAAACTTTTATTTCGACGGTTAGAAGTTAACATTATTAAAATTGTTTAATAAATTTTTAACGTTATATATTTTTTAATAATTATTATAAAAGGTTTTGAATATCTAACGTACAGTATATAACCAATTAAAAAAAGCCGAATTTTCTTTTTAAGTATAATAGAGTTATAATAGAATTATAATTAATTGAAAATTATTATCGTTATAACAAACCCTTTTTCTAAAATAGAAATTAATTTTATTATTTAAATTATTTTAGCTAATTATATATGGATTTTCATATTTGATAAATCATTAAAATAAATAAATCTAAAATACTTTTTTTTATTTAACTGACAAATTTTCTTGAAATTTAATTTAAGTTAATTTAAAATATATTAAAAAATATTTATAAAAAAAATTTATATTAATTAGTAACTTTTTGTATTAATTTATTTTACTAAAAGTATTATTTTTCAAAAATAAAATTCCATAATATAGATTTATCAAAATTGGTTAATTAAATGCTAAAACTAGTTTAATTAATAGCAAAAACAATTAAAACTAGTTTTATGAAACTAATTTTTAGTAATTTAGAATAGCATTCTTATTTATCAATATATTATTAAAATTAAATATATTTAATTAAATAATAAATTTATAAAATTGAATCATACTTAAAATTACCAACAAATATTTTTATTTATATTATTTTAATAATTAATTATTATGATTTAATTTTCAAATAAACTAAAATTTAGATTATATTGAATATATTTTTTATATAGTATAATTAGAAATATCATTAATTTTTTTATCTAATTTATATAATAAGTAGTATTACAAAAATATTTTGATAAGTAGTAGGATATGAAATTTAATAGATTATATAAATAAGCATTATAGTTAAGGTTGATGAATAAAATCTAGGATTTAACTAGAATCTCTAATTATATTAGGATTGGAAATTTTGTATGTATTAGATAAAATTAACATTATACTTGTACTATACTTGTACTAATTTTTATATTAATTATTATGATGTATGAATTATATTAATTGTACTAATCATTAGGCTGGACCAAATTAATTTTTAGATTCTTGTGACATAAAAATTTAAAATTAACACAGTTACCTAGTTTTTTTATATATAAATTTTTTTATATGTATTTTGTATTATATTTTATATTATACAAATATATCTTGTATTACATAAATAAAGATAAAATTGTTAAATCTATGTAAATTTATCTTTCATCTACTCCACCCACTTATTTTTTAAAACAAAATCTGATATGCCAATAATAATTGTATATGTTTTACATCATTCTAAAATAGTATTTGAATGGGAAGAACTTTCTGTTAATAAGAATATAAATATAAACAATTTTTTCAATAATGTGATAGTTAATGAATTAAAGACAGTATTATGGAAAAAGAATTGTATTGCACATTTTAGTTATACAAAAACAAGTGAAATGGAAAAATTAGGATTGAAATATAATATATGGGAAACTGTTAAGCAGTGCAGAAAATATGTAACATTTAAATTAATTGATAATCTTAATAATAAATTAGCTATAAATACAATCAATGCATTTGAATTAATGAAATCTACATTGATGCTTAATTATCTTCCAGAATTTACATTAATAGCAAAAAATTCTATGGATCAATTACGTATAGATTTAAATGAATTGATAAGAAGTAACAGAAGTGGTTGGATAGGAAAAAACAATGCAAATAATATTGGAAAAAATTTGTTTTTGATTTAACAAAATCTATTTGGTATATTAATATTTGTTCCTATAAAACATTAGATAATAGATATAAAATTCCAGCTTTATTTACTAGATTTTTTGATAGAGCTTATCCTAAGAAATACAAAAAATCAAGAAGACCATTCAATTCAAAACAATTGCAGAACTATTATAAGATTTTGATGAATTATATTGAATTGCCATGGATAGAAAAACCCAAATTTGCTTTGCTTAAAGAACCTTTGCTATTTTATACAACTAATCTTCTAAATAATGCTGAGTACTTAATTAATTAAAGAGTTATAATTGCAGAAAATTAAAATTCGTTAATTCCTATAGTTAATGAAGAAAAAGCAGAATATATAGAAATTTTGAATGAGAATACATTACAGAAACCTGAAATTATAAAGGAATTTCGCATTCTTATAAAAGCTTTAGAAAAATTAGAATATTAGAAACCTGTTAATATTAATACCAATTCTATCCAAAATTACGAAAGTAAGATTTATATTTTAATGTTATTATTATTAAACTTCTAATAAACTAATGCTAATTAATTAATTTTTATTTTAATTATATAAAGATCTAGATTTATTAACAAATTAAAATTAGCTATTCCATTTAAAATTGGAAAATATACATATAAGCCTTTGCATTAGAAAAGTTAGAAACTGCCATAAATCTGATTTTGAGATAATTGAGTTTGAAAATTTTTGATACACATAAACAAATTGACAATCTGCAGTTTAAAAATAGAATATTCTTATTACAGTTATTGCTTTGCTGATCTTAATATTAAAAATAAAATAATATATAAAAAAAACTTTTTAAATTTTCTTACTTATACGAAAAGTTTCGTTCAATAAATCATGCTAAAGCTAATAAGAACAGTCATTTTTTCTGTTCTCTCGTAAAAAGGCTTGGACTTCTTAGATTTTGAAAGTAACGTTCCTTTTTTGTTTCTTATTTTTTATTTCTTAATTATTCTTCTTTTAGACTAGTTTTAACTGTTTTTTTTCTATTTTTTTTTTTTTAGAAAAATCAGCCTGGAATTTCTCTTTAAGTGGATTTTTTAGTAAGTTTTTTTTTATAAGTGAGTCTTTTAGAATAATATTAACTTTTCTTTTTTGTTTTTTTTTTTTTTTTAGAAATTGACCCAAACTTTCTTTTTGAGCTAATTGTTTTTTTCTTTTTCTTTTTTTTAGGAAACGGTCTGAACTTTCTTCTTTTAGTAAATCTCTTTCTTCTAGAATGATATTAACCATTCTTTTTTTCTTTTTTTTAGCATTCAGCATGGACTTTCTCTTCAAGTGAAACTCATAGTAAGTTTTTAGATTATTTTTTTTAGAATGATTAAAAACAGTATTTTTTTTTTAGGAATCAACCTGTTCAAGTGGATTTGTAAATCATCATCTGATTTTTAATGTGATTTGCCAATTTACTTTTCTTTTTAAAAATTTTTATACTGGATTCTCTCACCTTAGAACAACTTTTGCTGACTAGCTTTTTTTTGTAGATTCGCCTTCTAAACTTTGGTTCGTCTGGAATGCTAGAATAGTAAGTTTTGTTTGGCTTTTTTAAGTTCCTTTTTTTCTTGTTTTTTTTTTATTAACTAGTTCTTTTCTTTTATAGCTTCTAAACTTGAATTCGCCTAAAATAGTGAGTTTCATTTACTTTCTTTTATTTTTTATTTTTTTTTCTTATTTCTCTTTTACTGACTTTCTCTTTTCTTTTTGCCTTTGACTTGGCTTCGCTTGAAATAGTGAGTTTGATTTAGTTTCTTTAAAATTTTTTTCATTTTTCTTTTACTGACTAATTTTTTCTTTTTGTAGATTTACTAAATTTACTTGAACTTGGTTGAAAATTTAGGTAAGATTTATTTGTTTTTTTCTTGTTTTACTTTCTTTTCTTTTTCTTTATTTTATTTTTAAGAGTTTTCATGAATTAGGAATCAGGAATTAGGAAAATACTAAAGGCGAGTGAAATTTTTTTTTGACTTCTAAGAATATAGACTAATGTTCTTTTTTTTATTATTTTTTAGGATCATCCGAAACTTCAGAATCAGGAATTTTAAAAATGGTAATTGGAATCAAATGGAAATAGAAAGTTAAAATTGGCTCTAATTAATACTTTTTTTAATTTTTAGGATCTATGTGCAATCATAACCAGGAATTTCATGAATTGGATTTTTCAAACTTTATAAATTTACTGAAACTTTAAAATTAAAAATCAGAAATTGGGAATTGGAATTAATAAAAATCGAAACTGTTTAATATTTTAAAATAGAAATTATAAATAAAATAAATAATTTACTTAATTTACTTTTAATATTAATGAAATATTTCACGACAACAATAATTAAAGTCTCAGAGAATTTTTTGTTCTTATAGATTAATGAAATAAAAAATATTCTGTGTAGATAGTGAAATGGATTTTTATTAGAATGAAATAAAAAAAAGCATTCTATGTAGATAGTGAACTGGATTTTTATTAGAAATAGAAAAAGAATTTTATTTATATAGTGAAACAGATTTTTTATAAACTTATGGAAGATCAAAGTTTGGCATGATTTGCACTTATGATTGATGACATATTATTTCAAATTTTTTATAAAAAAAAGCATTCTGTATAGATAGTGAATTGGATTTTTATTAGAATGAAATAAAAAAAGCATTTTGTGTATAAACTTATAAAAGATTAAAGCTTAGTATGATTGGTATTTATGATTGGTAACACATATTTAACTTCTACTTTTTTTAAAAAAAACGGAAGTTTATTTTTTGACATTAAGTTTTTGACTAAATTAGCAATTTCAATTTCTGCATTTTTCATGTTTCTTCATTTTAAGACTTTCTTTTTTTATCATTAAAACAGAGGGCAAACAAAAGGATTCTGGAATAAAATTCAAAATAGTACTAAGAAAGATTTCTGACCACCTACAAATCTATTTTAGCTATATGAATCAATTATCAAATTTAAACCTCTAGCTTATTTTGACTCAAATCTAAATTATGATATCAAAATTGGTTAGAAATTAATCTATTTGATACTAAGAATTACACTATTTAATATAGCAATTCTAGCATAATTTTAATTCCAAATAATATCTCAAAAAATTTTTACTATTCTGTTTGCCTTTGAAGGAGTTATTGAAAATCAAGGAATAAAGTGACGTGATTTGAGCTGAGCCTGACATTGCAAATCTAATATGAATAATAACTTTTATGCTATTCTGCTTGCCTCCAGAGAGGTCATTGAAAATCAAGGAACAAAGTGACGTGATTTGAGCTGAACCCGATCATGCAAGCTTAAAATGCATATCATATGCTAAGTCTTACCTCTAAGTCACACCTCTAAAGGATAATAAATTTGTAAACTAAAAGTTTATTGAGCATGTTCTAATATAATAACAATTTCTCAATATACAGAAATCTTTCAAACTCATTTTCTTTACAAAAATCCTAAGACAAAAAAATTAAACCTTTAAGGTATATATGCCAAGTCTCACCTCTAAGTCTCACCTTTATCAAGTCTAATTTCTGAGCCTTGTTTCATAATTTATTATAATATTACATTACATAGTATCCTTTAATATATTTAGCATATTACCCACAAGCTGTAGTAGTAGGTTTGTCACAATCAGTAGAAGGATATCATTTTCTAGTCTTCTAATGTTGTCGACATCCTTCAAGTTGAGTACATGCTTTACCATAAATCTTGCCAGAATTATGAAGATAATCGCAAGTATAAGATGCTATCATTTACAATAGGAATGAAAAATTTAATTAAACAAAATTATTTGCAATATAGAAAAGTGAATGGCAGATCTCTTTATACATTATAAGTATATAAATTCAAAATTATCTGAAGCAAAGCCAACCTTTCAGGAAATCGAGCAGGCATTAATAAATGTAATCAAAGCAGAACTCTATTACAGAAAGCCTAAGGATGGCAAATTCATGCAAAGTTATAAAGAAAGAATTAAAAAATTGCGCTAAGTAGAAAATCCAAAAGAATATGTATTAAAAGAATTAGCACTTATAATATTTCCTAATGAGAATAAGCATAAGTCAATTATGAATGATTACAAAGACTGGTATGGAAAAGATTCTGAAATTCTTAATACTACTATGGAACTATATAAATTATATTATAAATTAGCTAAAGACCATTTTGTTAAAAAAGAGAAAATTGATGAAGAAGACTTTCTTAATTTGTAAATACCCACTGAGGTGGTAATTAAGTATCAAGAGAAATGATTGTTCTTCTCTTATAAAAGATCTTTTAGGACTATAGTATTTATCATCTTCTAGCCAGTATAAGACTGGCTGAATTTTTTGTACTAAAGCTTTCCAGATATGATAAACTTGGGAGACCAATTCATATCTCCAACACGTTTTTTTTCACTACCTTCTAACTTACCAGGTTTAAGTAAATATCTTATAAGATTATTATAGAATAATTGCTCTTTATCATATTCTATAGGATTATCACAAGGTTTAGAAGGCTTAGACATAACACCTTTTCTTTTTTTTTTGCATTAGCAGGAGAAATACTAAGTTGATGTGTGATAGAATTATTAATGTTCTTAACAACTATAGGCAAATTTTTTACCTAAACTCAAAATCGTTTATTTAAATACAAAGTTAAGAGATCAGAAGTATCCTGAGATGGAAACATCTTTTCAGTTAAAGTTCAGTTATATCTTTTAACAATGTCAACAGTTGTCTTAGATTTAACCTTCTGAAATCTAGTATTATGTTCTTTTAGCAACTTCTTACATTCGCCCTTAAATTTAGAACCCTTATCAGTATTTAGCAATTTTGATCAAACAAGAAAACACTTAGAATCATTATAAATTTTCTCAAGAGCTCGAGCAATAGTTTTTGAGGTCAAGATGCCCTTTTCATCCTTAACACTAAATGTATCAATAGAGATAGATACTTTATATCTTGAAGTCACATCCACCACATTAAGATAAAAAAGATAGGTAATTTATCCTATCTTATCATAAAACATATAGAGAATATCTGGTGGACTTCATTAAGAGTAGTAATAGAAATAAAACTTACTTGTGTAATATATCTAGGACGAGCCTTATGTATCTGATATATAGCTTGTTTTTCAAGCCAATCATATACTTCATTTAAGGTAAAATCAAACCCAGCTTTTAGAGAAGTTGCATATAACTTTTTAATGTTTCTTTGATAAGCAATAGGTTGATAATAAATCTTTTGCAAATCAATAAATATATCTAAATTTCTTGCTTTACTCCAATCTATTTGTATAATAGGAATCAATGACTGCTTGATGTATCTCATTAGGAATAGTAATAGAGCTAAAACTTGTATATAGAATATATTTTGGTCAGGGTTTATGAATCTGATGAACAGCTTGCCTCTCAAACTAATCACGCACTTCATTTAAGGTAAAATTAAATCAGCTTTTAGAGAAGCTTCATGCAATTTTTTCACAGTCCTCTGATAACCCGAAAGCTGATAATAAATCTTTTGCAAATCAATAGATATATCTAAATTTTTAGCTTTACTCAAATTTATTTGTATAATAGGAATCAATGACATAGACCTGGCTTATATTGAAATTCTTGATACTAATAAAGAGTTGCACAAAGAATTAGCAGATGAAATAATCTCAAATAATATTTCTAATAAAAAGCTTAAGACTCTTAACAAGGAGCTAAATGCATGCTATAAAACTATATTCCAGCAAGATTCTACAATCTTAGTTCATGAAAATGAGATAGCATTTCTTAAGATTGAGATCAAATCTCTTAAACAGCATCTTCAAAAAGCATTGTAGGATTTATGACATAAAGTAATGCTAGTACTATTCAAGATATCAATATTTTAAGGTTAAAAGATAAGTTTAAGTAACTTAAGATCCATATTTATGAAATAACTGGTCTAAGTCAGAAAAAAGTTTCAAACAATAAAGAAATATTGTATATGAAACATATAATACAAGCTATTTTAGATAGGTGATTTAAGGCTTCAGCTTCTTTAGCAAGAATTCAGATACATTTGGATAATACAGAGGTTATACTTTCAGATGATATAAGAGGACAATTTGATAGAGTTGATATATGTTTAGCTAATATTATTACTTATACTGGTACAATTCGTCAATTTTGGAAAAATCAAAATATGGTAGTAAAATAAAGTGTTTGACAAGCCAGAACTCTAGGGTAACAATTGCAAGAAGTCTGAGCTCAATTACAAAATGATAATCACAAGCTTTAAATAATGAAGCAAATGAATATCGGGTATGGTGACTTAAGACTTAGAGATCAAAAAGGCGTAACCATATATTATTACAAGAAAAGGTAGCCCTTCGGTTAATAAATCGAAGACACAAAGCTGAGGCTGACTTGGTAGAATTTAATCAGGCCTGGGTATTTAATCAATATCAAAAATGGAAGACTTGGAAAATAAATTTCTGGCAAATTATTTTAAATCTACAAAATAATCTGTTTATTAATTCATATAACATGGCAGATGTTAGACGTCAACCAATATATAATATAATAGCAACTATTTTTGCTAAACATGAACAATATACTGGACAGGAATCTTCTGATAAATACTTAAATAAAATTTGAAATTTTATATCGCATTTAGAGGTAAATATAACAGCACTTGAAAATGCTAACGTAGGGGATTTTGATGATACAATTAAATTTGATCTTTTAAAATCAAAGTTGGAAGAAAAGTATATACCAATTCCTAATAACAATCTATATACAGTTACTAATCCTGCTATTAATTCTCCAGCTACTTTACGAATATGGATAAGAGTAAAATATCAGTGTGAAACAATAAGTAATCAGCAAGTGGCCTTTCAGAAATTAACTCAAGAAAGATTTTTATCTAGCGATTCACTTGATACATATAAAAAAGAATTCAGCCTTTATTATTAGGTATTGCATATAATGATGTGTGAGTTTTAGGATTTCTTAAAAGTCACTTATCAGGTGATCTTTTTACATGGATGAGAATAGGTAATCCTGGTGGTATAGATGCATTTTTTACCTAATTAAAAGATTTATGGTTGAAACGAAATCCATGTATGAGTACAAGCTAAATATCTATAGTATTCAATTAAAACTTCAACCAGTAATATCTACTTCTATTTCACTAAAAGATAATTTTAAAATTCAACTTGCAAAAAATTTGCAATATACAGAAATAGTAACAGATGACACAACTTTAGAACAATTTATCTATGATGATCTTAAAAAGAGATTTGAAGGCATGATGACTCATGTAAGAAAGAGTCCATTTACTCCTAAAAGTACCTATGCTATAAAGAACGTTATTAAAAAAGTAGTGCCAAATAAAGCATTAAGCAAACTTATCTGGCATTGCTCTGTCTGTGAAAAGGCTGCAATACAAAGGTTAATTGTATTAGAGTTAAGCAGACGCAAAAGGTTAATTTTGTATATTATAATGAGATAGAAGAACCTGAAGAGCCTAAAAAAAATACATAGAAGAATATATATTGAAAGAAGAAGAGGATCCTGAAGAAGAGGAAGTAGAAGAAGTTGTCAAATACGTTGATGATAATGAATCTACCTTAAGTGTCTCCAACCGAAACTGCTATGCTGTAAAAAAAAGTAGAGCAAAGTGAAATACCTATGAAAAAGAGCATCAAGCTAAAAAAAGGAGCAACCAAGAAATCTTTTACTTTCAAGTCTCGTGCTAGTAAAGTGCCTATCAGCAAAGCATCAGGCAATATATATATAGCTATAGAACAAATGTATTAAATAGCCTTAAAATCTACAATATCATCAATAGTCACTCATTGTCCTAAAGAGATTTTTATAAAAATTTCGAAATTTATTAATACAATATTTTTCAAATTAAAAGACTATTGCTTGAATACTGTTATGCCAAATGATACGGTTAAAAGAAGGGAATTAGTATGGGAGAATGTTATAAGCAAAGTTTAAAAGATTTTGTTTTCACTATTACAGGCAATAAATATTAAACAGAAACCTCTTTTAGAGCTCTTATTAGAGGAGAATGCAAAGTCTTCAAATGATACTATCCCTTAAATTGTAGAGTTTTGTAGGCAAATTTGCCTGCTTATTTACTATAAATTCTTTTCTGATTTACTTTTATAAATAATTAATATTTTTAAAAAATTTTTTTTTAAATTAAT